>OX246746.1:6177027-6431027 GCA_945910005.1 Isoperla grammatica | reverse complement strand
CGTTGCTGTTGGTGGTAAAATACCTTTAGCTAAAGGTATATTTTTAGGTATTAATCCTGCCTAAACATGTAACCGTAGCATCTTAAAATATAAAACAGGTTTGGATCATTTAAACGGTATGGCTACAGAGATATATTGAAATTAATACATACATATTTTCAGAACGTTAAGACTATTCTTAGACACCATTTAAAATAATTCATACCCCTATATTTATATTTTTAACCTATCACTTTTGGTCATTGTCGTAGCATATAAAGGTGCAACTCTTCTTTGTTTAGGCAATTGAAACTAAATTTTTACCACAAATGTAAAAAAATCATCTATGGAGTGTTCTGAAAAGTCGAAGACGATAATTTAATTTACTGTTCAAACAAATCATACGGACCAAACATGCTCTCTCTTAATCAACTCTTTTCTTAATTGCGATTTCTTTTTTGTAACCGTAATGTACTTATTGTAACCGTAGGGGAGTTGTGAGGCCACGATGCAAATGCACGTTGCCTCATGACACGGGTTTCTTGTAACGTCTCAAGATGGTCCACTCAACAGTCCACAATACGACGCACACTGCACTCACTGCACTAAGTGAGTGGGTGCATATTGCGTAGCTATCAGTCACATCACGAATCCAACCTGAAACACGTATAATGGAACAATTTAGCCTATGACCAGAACGTAACTTACATGTTGTGAGGAGCAACAGGAATATTTCAATGCGGGGTGTATTTAGTAAGAAAAATATTTACCACTCTTGTAGGCATTTTCGATTTGTTAATCTGGTTAGATTGTGAATCAGTACACCAATCCACATTCAACAAACTCTTTTCAGTGATGGACTGGGGAGGGGGGGGGCATTAACCCTAGAGGTGCCACCAGGGTGCAAGGAGTCACAGACATTGAACCAGCTTGTGGGGCTGACACTTTAGGGAGGTACTAAACCGGCTCTGGCACTGCTATAGCAAACAGTTACTACTGCCCGTTTTGCACTTTCAAAATAACGTTTGTTGGTAACAGTGACTCACCTATCAGCGGGCCCACCAAGATGGCAATCAACCCATTGATCACCATGTAGAGACCGAATGCAGAGGGGAAGCGTTCAGCGCAGTACTCGGCGAAGACTAGAGGGCCGGTTACCATCACCCACGCGCGGAAGAACCCCAGCAACGTCGTCACTATAGACACAGCCAGGAAGGAACTCGTCGCCGTGAATACTAGGAACAATTAAACGCATTTTTACACACGTGTGTTCGGGCAATGGATAGCTAACAGTATTAAACCACGCTCAAATAGTGGTGTTTTCGTTATAGCTTGAGAACGCTTCAAGATATTTAAAGAGTGATCCTGGATAGTGGGGAACCCCTGAACATACTGTCCTGCAGAGGACTGCCATGAGCGCCCCTCCCCAGTACAGCTGGCGGCTGGACACTATCGGCCTCCTCCCATGGATAGCGGGGAGCCCCTGAACATACTGTCCTGCAGAGGACTGCCATGAGCGCCCCTCCCCAGTACAGCTGGCGGCTGGACACTATCGGCCTCCTCCCATGGATAGCGGGGAGCCCCTATACATACTTGTCCTGCAGAGGACTGCCATGAGCGCCCCTCCCCAGTACAGCTGGCGGCTGGACACTATCGGCCTCCTCCCATGGATAGCGGGGAGCCCCTATACATACTTGTCCTGCAGAGGACTGCCATGAGCGCCCCTCCCCAGTACAGCTGGCGGCTGGACACTATCGGCCTCCTCCCATGGATAGCGGGGAGCCCCTATACATACTTGTCCTGCAGAGGACTGCCATGAGCGCCCCTCCCCAGTACAGCTGGCGGCTGGACACTATCGGCCTCCTCCCATGGATAGCGGGGAGCCCCTGAACATACTGTCCTGCAGAGGACTGCCATGAGCGCCCCTCCCCAGTACAGCTGGCGGCTGGACACTATCGGCCTCCTCCCATGGATAGCGGGGAGCCCCTATACATACTTGTCCTGCAGAGGACTGCCATGAGCGCCCCTCCCCAGTACAGCTGGCGGCTGGACACTATCGGCCTCCTCCCATGGATAGCGGGGAGCCCCTATACATACTTGTCCTGCAGAGGACTGCCATGAGCGCCCCTCCCCAGTACAGCTGGCGGCTGGACACTATCGGCCTCCTCCCATGGATAGCGGGGAGCCCCTGAACATACTGTCCTGCAGAGGACTGCCATGAGCGCCCCTCCCCAGTACAGCTGGCGGCTGGACACTATCGGCCTCCTCCCATGGATAGCGGGGAGCCCCTGAACATACTGTCCTGCAGAGGACTGCCATGAGCGCCCCTCCCCAGTACAGCTGGCGGCTGGACACTATCGGCACAGATAAGGGATTGTAGGCAGATAGATAACGCCCATGTTAAATATCGTTCGCGGTTTTATTCGTACTGAGCTGTAGTACTGCAATGGACCGCATTGCCGCGCTAGCGTCGCCTAAGAGCGAATTAACTGCCTCCTAGTGGGAAATGTTTGCACCGGTGTGAGCCGACCTCTTCTGCTCGGGCGCACGACTGACGCGACTTCCAACCGGCTACAGTGTTGCCGTGGTTGTTTTCAGGCGACAGCAGGTGCACATTCCGATCTTCTTGCACGAGCACTCGCCATAAATACACCCTCTTAGACGATGACAACTCGTACCCAATGCACCACACAACTTTGGGAAAACGTGTTATTTCAGTACAAAAACCTACACCACTGATAATATTTTTCATTACGCCGTGCAAAGTTTACATTATCGAATTTAAATGCGTGATTATAAATATTCAATGACCAATCCAGTTTTGCTAATATCAGCGATTATAGTATATCTAATAATTATAATATTATTATTGTCTACAACAGCTGATACACGAGTCCAGATTATGCAGCTGATTTGAGCTCGAGTCTAAAATTATTTTTGATATCGTCACAAAAAAGTTACGTTATATTTAATATGTTACATTTCCATTTTTTTATTATTACAACCCTTGCTTGTATGAGCTTCATGTGTTTGTCTGCCTGGACGGAATCTTATAATTTATATTTCACCCACTCCTCAATGTCCAATCGAGCGGAAATTTTCACACGCACGTATTCTTTATGACAATAGATGAATCAATTAACAGATTCACTAATTAATCCATTAATTCATCATAGTTAATTAATCAAAGTTTTATATGGGAATCGGTATTTCACCCACTTCCTAATGTCCAATCACACCGAATTTTTTCACAGAGACGTATATTCTTGATGACCATACATGAATCAATTTATCACATTCAATTGTTAATCAATTAATTCATCATAATTAATTAATCAAGCAAAGCTTTATATGGAAAATTAGTCACAGCTAGTGAGGATGGGCCAACCAGATCCAGATGCAGGCATCAGAATTACGCACCCGGTGGTTGATCGGGACTTAAATATCCGCGACGAAAGCATCGGAAAGGATGCTATTTTTTTTTGCTATGCGGCGACAACGCTCAACGCGCTCCACTTGCGAGTTCAACCCCATGCGGTGAGTCATTCACCATGTACGCATAGTTGCGTTCCCCTTGCGTGGTGGAACTTGTTATTGTATGTTTGGAATGTCATTTTGATTGACCAGTTGTGTTGTGTTATTACAAATTATACACTTACCGGCAATCGTAATCACGTTTTTCCGGAGATATATTAGGGATGCTGCACGACTACCAATAGTAATTAATACCACAACAAATTCTAGTGGTTTAAATAGCTATTATTTGTTATTATATTTTATGAGTGTTTATAACAAAACAATTTTACAACACGTGTTACGGTGAGATGTGCATTCATGTGTTTTGATTTGATTTGATTGTTTCTTTGTTGACAACGGGTCAGTGACCCACTAGTGCAATACAATATAATAAACAGCTGACAATACAATACAATGCAACAAGTCACACTAGATGCTAGACTAGTGTTATAAGTTATAAGTAACATGAGAAATGTAAGAAAAAACAAAAAAACAATAACAACTTGTACATACACACACACGCACTCATGCACACACGCACATTCATGCACACTCATGCTCGCTGACGCACACTCACGTACACTCACACACACACTCACGCACACATACGCACACTCGCACACATTCATACACACTCATGCACACTCACACACATTCACACACATTCACGCACACACGCACGTGCACATACGCACACTCGCACACATTCATACACACTCATGCACACTCACACACATTCACACACATTCACGCACACACGCACGCGCACTAACAAATTACAGTGAGGGTTAACACGCACCCAGAGATATATATCATCGTCTAAACAACAGTTCTTGTTTGGCCTTCATGTAACCCCCTACCTTCCCACCCCCTCATAATCGGAAACTTATAAACATATAGATAACTACGCCAAGTGTATAATTAGTTACTTGTGTATGTCATACTGCTATGTCTTTAGATCACATCATAATTAATTCGTGTGTAATTATAATTATTAATTATAAATAAAAGTTCGAACGGTAAAGCTCTCCTAATAAAACCGTATGGAATATAGTTTCCATTTGACACCTGAGTTTCCATGCCACCTTATCATTGTTATATGTCACAAGAGACGAATTCAAATGAATGTGGTACCAGGTCGGCTCGTTTCCCATTTTTCGGCACGATGTGGCTGGGTTTCCAAATTACTCATGTGCCGATTGCTTATCTTATGACTAATCTCAATTCTTCATAAATTAAATGTATCTGGCTTGGGACGAGGGGCGCAGCTATGAGCGAATTATTAATAATATTACTAGTATTACATGTATGTTTTGGTTATTATGAAATTACCATGCCATCTTATGTGTTTTCTTATTTTTGGACCAGTCTCTTTGTATTATTGTATTGATTTATGTCAATTATTTAGGCCTACTGTTTAGTTTACTACCAATGATTAGTGTTTGGAGCTGAGCTCTTCTCCATCCCTGCCCATTTACATATTATGTGGATGCAGGGGAATAAATAATAAATGAGAATAATAATAATAAGAAGAAATAAAATATGTAAGGGTTCAGTCACCCCCAAAGAAGTTGAGCTCCCCCTCCCCCCCCCTCCCCCCCCCCCGCCACCCACCGCGGTCCCATCAGACCCTCTGTAGAACATGGGAAATTAGTGGTTATTTGTTGCTTATTCACTCCCCCTCCCCACATCCCTCGCTCTTTCACTTCTAATATGACGAGGGACACTCGTAGCTACGCACTCGACTTTACTAGAAAATGTCTATTTTATGAGGAATTGTTGTACCACGAGCTCGCGGACCATCAATTATTCGGCGCTATGATGACCACACAATGACAATCTCACAACTACAATGAATGAAATAAAATTACAAGTTACCTACAATTGCGACAAACTTAATAGATATCTGTTCCTACTAAGGATGAGCATTATAGCCGAGTTATTAATTATATTATAGATCTACTTTTAATACCTATCAGTCTTATCTTAACCATAAACTAAAACTACAACTACAAAGTTACATTTCCTTACGCGAGTTTAATATTTGCAATCGTGCGAACAATTACATACAATGTTACAATGTCCACGTGCCACAAGGTTACCTTTTCCTATATAACCTAATGATTACCAGTACACAATGAAATACCAGAATAATCATTTCCAACTATAACTCGAGCGGGCAGCCTATGAGGTGCGATTTACAAAGCTGTCTATACTCTGTAACGAACTACATACATTTATAAGATTTTTTTATTGATTTTTTTTGTTTTGTTACATTATATTCCATCAATAGCATTAGTAACTAATATACAAAATCTACACATATCGGTATTGGTGAATGTGCTAGCACATATGATGTGGCTACAATCAATTATCTAATTCGGGAGGGGGCCCTGACGTTTTACGTAATCAATCAAAAGGTGTTCGGACTGACTCACACAAATCGTCCTCGAGAATTCTTTCTAAACTATTCGGGACACATTGTATTCTACAATATGACTATAGTGAAAAAACAATTATAATCTGTTTACATCATGTGTCACTAGTCTTTCCCGTTAGCAACACAAACGAGCGAAAAGATGATTCGCGTAAGTGCATTCATTATCTGAGGGTGTGGTCAACTTGGATGAGAGGCGACTGTAGAAATTGGCGTCAGGTTTCATTCGTGTGTGTTAACTTAACTAAACCTAGAATCAAAATGTATCACAATAAACTATTGGTATACAAACATAAAGCGTTGTCGAAATTTGAAAGGGTCCTATACATGTCATTTAGTGTACCGTAAACAGCCAACAAACAGCTCCAAAGTCAGGCGACATTATGGAATGTCGTGATTTAAGTATGGCAGCCACTATTGGTGTTTAATCTTGTATGTGCTTTATCGCGATAAACTATTGGTATACAAACGTAAAGCGTAATGCCGAAATTTCAAAGGGTCCTATACATGTCATTTTCATTTACTACTATAGTGTAACGTAAACAGCCAACAAACAGCTCCAAAGTCAGGCGACATTATGGAATGTCACTGTTGATGTTTACGTAGTTTACAAACATTGTTACAAACAAGACAAATCACCCCACCTTATCTCGTAAATGTGTGCGTTCTATCGTGATTAATGATTATTATTGTCAGGTAGTGTTGCAGTGAATTAAAGTGCCACGTGTGTCTGCATGAACTTTTAAAGTTAACAATGCAAATGTAATGAATGCGTAACAAATAATGAAGTGACTGAATATTATAGAAACACTTACTTGGATGGAACATATTTGACTGAAAACCGTAAATTTCAAACTCCAACCCCGACAGCGAATTGAACTGGTACCACTTAGTGGGCGGGCCTCTTGACTACAAGGACTCACGAAGCCAGGCGGTTGGGGCGCAAGTCCTAAGCGTATATGCCACCTAGGAGCGTGGGTTCGAATCCCGTATAAGCCATGGGTTATTGGAATTATCCTTCATCTTCATATATCACCCCATATCGAATAGAATGATAGCGATAATTAGGCCTGTCAACGGGTACCCACCCGTTGATAAAAATCCGCGTAATTATCCAAGCCTTCGGGTACCCGTTTGGCTGTCTGCACGCCTCAATTGTAATTCTTAAACTACCGCACCGATAGGGGCTTGATAATTAATTAGTAATAGAGATCGCGCTCGTTTTTGAGTCGTGCCTGCCTACGTTTGAACTATAATCTAACTTCGTTATAAGATGCTTGAAAATTATGAAAATCTACTCGAAAATAAGTTTTTCAATTCTACTTCACCCTTCAATTATCTACAAATTTTAAAATATAGGCCTACAGGTATCAGAATACACGATTCTAAAAACGACGGGTACCCAGGGAGGCATTTCACAATATTTCCAAGTCCTTGCAATAATAGAGACGTAAAGCAACAATAATAGGCATTATCTGGGCCTGCCGATTATAATATCAACGTTCACGTAATGTTTACAACTATTTCCATAACAGCAATTTGTTCTCTTTGAACACATGTTTTGAAATGTTGTATACCGTACTTGGAATGTCGTAGGTTTTGTCAGAAAGTTATTGCAAGGAATAATGAACAATGGCCACTACAGCCAGGGGCGTAGGGGGTGATCGGGGGGGGGGTTTCACTCCCCCCCCCCAAATGAAAAAAATAAGACAAATTATTGCACTTTATATAACCTCTTTGAACTTGCTCCTAATGCGGCGGCAAACCCCGCTATTATAATTAAAGAGTAAGACCCTCCCCCCCCATTCATAACCACTAACGCCTTTTACCACACACTGCCAAATATCAATATGTTTTAACACATCCCCCCCCCCCCCCCCCCCACACACACACACACACACTCAATAATAAGGGCAAAGGGTAGTCTCTACGTCAAAAACCGCAGAAAATGTTCATTATTAAATAATATCTCAAGATTGCAACAAGAAAGCGAAAATCTAAATCAGCAGCGAACTTTGCTTTGGTAAGCTCTACAGATTGAATAAAATATTATAACCATTAACGTAGTATTTTGATTATAATTCGATAATTAGTAATAAAATTAATTATTTATAAAAAAACATACTAATTATAATATAAGTCACGACTTAGCGCATTCACTGTGTAGGGCTTACTAAACCACAGTGCGCTGTTGATTAAGATTTTTGATTTCGAAGCCCATTCTTGTGATATAAATTAAAAATGAAAATTTGTTGCGGTTCTTGACGTAGGTGTATCCTTCCCTGTTAACAAGCCGAGCATTTGGCGCATGTCACAGTCTCGCAACTCGTTGTAAACATCATCAATGGAACTTATACCGTAGCCCGTTGTCTTGTCTGCGTTTTCCATATTCCCAGTTGTAATATAATTATTGTAGATTTTAGAAAACTGGAATGATGCCGTGGTGCGATGAAATAATATAGTAATGCAAATTATAACACTCTCGTAGCTATTAAATAATTTGCCAATACGATACATGCGAGAGCATGTACTGTATTGTTGTAAACATGTAAAAAGCGAATCAAAAACAGTCTGGTAAAAAATTCTTCTATTAATTAATGTTGTTTTGTCATTGAATTCAATAAGTTTGACGGTAATATTGAATCCTGTAATGTAGGTATTAATTATCCGTAGCATCTAATGTAGAGAGAGACACGTACGTCATCAATAAACAGAAAATAAGGGTTGCTTGGTTGCTATCAAAATAGCTGGTGTGTGTGAGAGAGACAGAATAAACCAGCACTCTCGTCTCTCGTGATATTGTTTGAAGGTCAATGCCCAGCCCACCCAGCCCTTGAGTTGAGCCAAGTTTGTCTCGGCTGCACAGTGAGCTGAGCGAGGGTTGCTGTGGCCGACAAATACTAAGTAAGACGCGCGACCTTGAAAGTGTCAAGCAAAACTATTGGCAACATCGCGACGGCGCGTGCTGGACTGAGGGAGGAGCCGAGGCTGCCAAGAGGGTAGTTCTAACAGTGGTAACATCGCCACCCAGGTAGCAGCACAATCGCCTTGTTACTGGCGGACTATGTTTGCATTGCAGTACTATTTTCAATTTGAATTTCGCGCAGCACTTGGCCCGTAAACGCTGTTAGTCTGCCAACAAATCAGTTGTCTGTGCTATCGGCCTCCTCCCATGGATAGCGGGGAGCCCCTATACATACTTGTCCTGCAGAGGACTGCCATGAGCGCCCCTCCCCAGTACAGCTGGCGGCTGGACACTATCGGCCTCCTCCCATGGATAGCGGGGAGCCCCTATACATACTTGTCCTGCAGAGGACTGCCATGAGCGCCCCTCCCCAGTACAGCTGGCGGCTGGACACTATCGGCCTCCTCCCATGGATAGCGGGGAGCCCCTATACATACTTGTCCTGCAGAGGACTGCCATGAGCGCCCCTCCCCGGTACAGCTGGCGGCTGGACACTATCGGCCTCCTCCCATGGATAGCGGGGAGCCCCTGAACATACTGTCCTGCAGAGGACTGCCATGAGCGCCCCTCCCCAGTACAGCTGGCGGCTGGACACTATCGGCCTCCTCCCATGGATAGCGGGGAGCCCCTGTACATACTTGTCCTGCAGAGGACTGCCATGAGCGCCCCTCCCCAGTACAGCTGGCGGCTGGACACTATCGGCCTCCTCCCATGGATAGCGGGGAACCCCTGAACATACTGTCCTGAAGAGGACTGCCATGAGCGCCCCTCCCCAGTACAGCTGGCGGCTGGACACTATCGGCCTCCTCCCATGGATAGCGGGGAACCCCTGAACATACTGTCCTGCAGAGGACTGCCATGAGCGCCCCTCCCCAGTACAGCTGGCGGCTGGACACTATCGGCCTCCTCCCATGGATAGCGGGGAACCCCTGAACATACTGTCCTGCAGAGGACTGCCATGAGCGCCCCTCCCCAGTACAGCTGGCGGCTGGACACTATCGGCCTCCTCCCATGGATAGCGGGAAGCCCATGTACATACTTGTCCTGAAGAGGACTGCCATGAGCGCCCCTCCCCAGTACAGCTGGCGGCTGGACACTATCGGCCTCCTCAGTCCAAGGCCAACAAGGAAGAGTCGCCCCACCAGGTCTCCCCCCGCGCCCATGGCCATGCAGAGCGCCGTAGACCCCTTGGAGAAGTCCAGGCTGAAGAGCATCAGTGGGTGAAGCATGAAGAAGGTGATGTCAGCGAAGAACGCACACGAAGATCCGACTGCTATGTTCACGTACACAGGATCGGCGAGAAGTGTCAGGTCGAAGAAGTCCACGAGTATTTTAGACACTCTCCTAAAAGTTCAGAAAGATAGATTAGGAATCTATCAATATTTTGTGGTATTATAATTGTATTTTATGGTATTTCAAACACTAATTGAAAGATAGCTTGTCCAGTCCATGTCAGTCCTCCTTTTAAAGTGATTAAGTGACTGAGAAAATTACTTGGGCATAACGTTGCAGGCTATAAATCAATTTGTAACCTCTACATTATGTAGTACCAATCTTTGGTATACTGCTGCATTTCAAATTAAGCTCTTTCTTTAGGAAATTCAGTTGAAGAAGGATAATTATTAATTATTATCCATCTCAGTATTCGAAAAGAAGTAATAATGTCTAAATTTTCCAAAACGAGAAATATGTTTGTGGAGTAAATAAATTGTGATTTTGACGGCAGCGTATTTTAAGATATCAAAATCGGTGTCTGTGTTTCAAGCCTTTCGTATTCACGGCATCATTTCACGTAGATAAGGCTATCACCAGAACACACACATAATAAATGCATTGTGAATTCAGGCGTGGACTGGCTAGGGATGCCGGGATGCAATCGCATCCCGGGCCCCTGGGCAAATCTGGGCCCTTTGGCAGTCCGGGCCCCCGGGCATTCCGGGCAACCGTGCATCGTAGAGTGAAACAGGGCTTATTCTGGCATCACACAGACATCCTCACTAGACTCCCATACAACACTAGTAGCTGCCTTTGGATCAATTTTTAATTTCATTTTACAGCTAAACCGTGCATCGTAGAGGGAAACGGGGCTTATTCTGGCATCACACAGGCACCCTCACTAGATTCCCATAAAACACTAGTGGCTGCCTTGGGATCCATTTTTAATTGCATTTTACAGCTAAACCGTGCATCGTAGAGGAAAACGGGGCTTATTCTGGCATCACACAGACATCCTCACTAGACTCCCATACAACACAAGAAGCTGCCTTGGGATCAATTTTTAATTGTATTTTACAGCTAAACCGTGCATCGTAGAGGGAAACGAGGCTTATTCTGGCATCACACAGACACCCTCACTAGACTCCCATACAACACTATAGTAGCTGCCTTGGGATCAATTTTTAATTGCATTTACAGCTAAACCGTGCATCGTAGAGTGAAACAGGGCTTATTCTGGCATCACACAGACATCCTCACTAGACTCCCATACTACACAAGTGGCTGCCTTTGGATCAATTTTTAATTTCATTTTACAGCTAAACCGTGCATCGTAGAGGGAAACGGGGCTTATTCTGGCATCACACAGGCACCCTCACTAGACTCCCATAAAACACTAGTGGCTACCTTGGGATCCATTTTTAATTGCATTTTACAGCTAAACCGTGCATCGTAGAGGAAAACGGGGCTTATTCTGGCATCACACAGACATCCTCACTAGACTCCCATACAACACTAGTAGCTGCCTTGGGATCCATTTTTAATTGCATTTTACAGCTAAACCATGCATTGTAGAAGGAAACTGGGCTTATTCTGGCATCACACAGGCACCCTCACTAGACTCCCATAAAACACTAGTGGCTGCCTTGGGATCCATTTTTAATTGCATTTTACAGCTAAACCGTGCATTATAGAGGGAAACGGGGCTTATTCTGACATCACACAAGCACCCTCACTAGACTCCCATACAACACTAGTGGCTTCCATGGGATCAATTTATAATTGCATTTTACAGCTACACCGTGCATCGTAGGCAGGCGCGGACTGGCTAGGGATGCCGATGCGATCGCATCCCGGGCCCCTGGGCAAATCCGGGCCCTTTGGCAGTCCGGGCCCCCGAGCTGCTACCAGAAAGTTCTTATGATGTAAATACTTCTCTGTATATTGCTAAAAAATCTTAACCCCACTCTATAAGTATTATTTTGAAAATTGAATTTATTGTAATATTTATTGTAAATATTCAATGTAATTAATTGAAGATAATGGAAATATTTTTGCTACTGGTAGGGTGGTCTCTGTTAATCGCACCCTAAAATCGTATTTTAGGCCATAAAATTCAATGCAATCCCCAAAAAAATTCTACGCCTTCGGCGTATTTGTTTCCAGCGGCTGGGGCTTTGCCCCAGACCCCAGCTGCGCCACGCTACCTCGTGCGGGGCCCCCCGAAACCCAGTATCCTGGGCCTTTTATTACCAGTCCGCCCCTGAATGTGATGCTGTGATGATGGAAAAATTTCAAGAATAATGAGATTTGTCTTCCAAATGTTTACTCACATTCCCCAATGTTTCATCGTGAAGGGGGCAAGAATTGTGGTCAAGTTCGGTAGCAGAAGAGCAATGAAACCTCCAAAACGTCAAGGTTGACCTTGACAGAACTGACTACTGTCTGAGTATTGCAATGAAACTTATTAAGTAGTATGAAGTTAGTATTAAGTAATGAGTTAACATATTGTCCTCCCACCCTCCCCCGCTAATATTGTGCCTGCCTTACCTGAAAAGAGATTCTTTAACTTGTGATGTGGATACTTCTGCAATCTCAGGTATGACACAAGTCGCTGTGGGCTGAACAATCTCAGCGTGACCTTTACCAGGGGATATCAATGTTTCTGTTTCCTGCAAACATAGAGAAATACTATTTGTTTTATGCTGGATAGAAGACAGTCTAGACACCAATTAATTTCCGTACACATTTCTGTCTATAAGTCTACATCTCAAACATATTAGTCAAAGTATGTTTAAAACTTCTCAAACATACATTTTATAAACAAATTTAAAAGCTAGAACTAATATTTATATATACTAATACACTAACTAATACTGACTAATACTACTTCTATACTGATATATAACTACTATACTAATACTACTACTACTTATACTAAAATACTAACATATACTAACTAATATACTTACTACTAACATACTAATATACATATTACCGGCTAGAAAAAAGCAAGAGATGGTTGTAGTCAATACGAACCTCAGGCAGGTGGGCTTTTTTCAGTTTTGTTGGCTGTTTCAAGTCTATCTCAGGATGATCTTCACTCTGCGCTATAACTTTGCAATCCTCTGTAGACCGATAAAACACACCATTTTGTTCCGTGCTGTTTTCACCATTTCCTAGTAACACTTTACTGCTAGGGATGTTCTCATTAGGATTGTCTTGTGAATTATGTACTATCACGGTGTAGTCAGATTTCAGTGGAACTGGAGGAATGTCTATTGGTTTCTTCTCTGTATCGTGTGGTTTCATGATGACTGCTGCTAGGATTGTATTCAAAGCAAGTGCCGTGATAATAGCCTGGGCTCCACGGAAGCCATAGTTCGCCATGAGTTCCTCCACCAGGAGAGGATATACCATACATCCAGCTCCGATTATGGCTTGCGAGATGCTCATTACAAATCTCCGCCTGACGACGAAATACGTGTTGACAGACTGGAAGGTTGCTGGGACCATTAGGCCCATCCCAATACCTATACAAACAAACATCTCAGTGGAAACATTTCAGAGTTGTAATTAATACAGCAATTAATACTATATTTAATCACTCAAGTAATTATTATTAGGATGGTATTATTAATAATGTGGCCAACAATTAATAAATGCCCCGATAAACAAATTTAGGATCAACAGAATGTAATGTTTATAATAGTATTATAATAATAATAACAAACGTTGACCCGGCCCCTTCACCAAAACACAACATTTCGGAAAACATCATCCCCTCCTGCTCGTTTAAATAGATTTAGGATGAGAATTTTTTCAAAACTTCTTTACCATACTAATATTAATTTTAAAATATACAAAATATTATTATTCCGAAGTTTCCGAAGTCGACTTCTAATCAATATCCTCATAAGACCTCAGATACGAAAATTTTTATGGGACGTATATACATGTAACCCCAAAACTCAAGTAACTTTCATATTGTTTTTTGTTTTTTTTTGCGTGAAAGGTGTTAATTGTTATTTTGTGTGTAATATGAGAAATTTTATATATAACCCGATATGTTTACAAACTACAAACAACAAAATATTGCACCCAATTTAATCAATGCAGTAATCAAATTATTGATATAATTTATACTTTTCTCCAGAAATAGCTGTCAACAATTTAATCATACAATTAACTATTTTACCCTAAATCGTTGTCATATTTTAGACGTTTTATCTCGTACTGATCTTATTCGTAAAATGACGTAGGTATGTATGTGTACATAAAAATGTCTAAATTAGTTTTCAAAGTTGAATTTCAATAATGCAGAGTTAACGAAACTTTTTCGTTAATATGTCAAGATATGTCATTGATTTGGAATAAATGTTGTGAATGAACCATGGCGTATGACATGAACCCACCTGGGATAACGCCGTACGTTATAAGCATGTGCGGAACACTGGTGGCAAAGACGGTGAGAAGGTTGCCAGTGACAAACAGACATGACCCAAATAGACAGACCTGGCGACATGAGAAGGACCTCAGGGAATAGTTGGACATCAGACCTGGAATACAGAGACATAGACCTACTGTCACAAGCACATCAGGGAACAATACCGCCTTCAAGAGAACAGTTCAATATAATAGGTCTAGAGTCACAAATTAAATAGACCATTTTCATAATGGTCTAAGACCCTAAGAGCCGGTTTTCAATGCGTTTTTAAAAAAGAGTTTGTAACATAACAAGGACTATAAAAAATACGTCAAGTATTTATTATTATTTTATTTATTATTACTATCCAAGTTGTTTTAATAAAAATAACAATATGACCATTCAAACATATTTGCTAGTGTTACTATTCTCAATGGTTACGTTCAAAAATAATAATTAAGAAAGTCATACAGCAGCTTACCTGTAAACGAGAAGCACAGAAAATTGATACTACTTATCAGAGTAAGACCTTTAGTTCCCTCGCCTAAATCTTCTAAGAATTCACCGAATAGGAATCCAAACGCGCCAAGAGGCCCCGCTGACACAATCTGAAAGCATTAAATACATATTATTAATCATAAAACACATTTAAATTTAGAATTAATTATTGTAAGAGGCACCCATGCTTTGCTGTTTGTCTAGTTCTTAGAGTATCATGTTCCTTTGGATCCATAGGTAATTTGTTTAAGCTTGGAAATGTTTAAGCTCAATAAGCAAGGCCAAATTTTATTTACAGTTTGCTAAAATCAATCTCGAATTTAAGGTATAAATTACATTCAACTGTATCATTGGTAATTGTTATGTACATCAGGCTAAATTGGTTATTATTAAATATCAAGTGAGTAGTTGCATTGTTATAGTTTACCACTCTATAGACAACATTTAATGCACTGAATTAAACAAACAAATGAACATTGTACTACGGGAATCGGTTACAATATCATGATGTGTTAGATTTTGATTTCAGAGTGTAGTCAGTGTATTTCAATACTCATTTAATTAGTTTGATAGAAAACCAATCCAATCGTCTGATCCTCTGACTGATTCATCTATCTATCCGCTAAAATATCCGTGAAAACATATGCGTGTTAAATGTGCATTGTAATTGTGCTGTGTGAATAGCAGGAGCTAGCGGTGGTTGTAGGTACGCGGATCTTAGGCGTAAGACATTATGATTATTAGTATTATTATTATTTGAGATATAAGTGTACAAACAATGACAAATTACATAATTGCAACATTCATAAATGGTAAAACCTCCTCCAAAGTAACAAATATATCTCCCACAAAACGAATACACTAACATGTAAAATATATAGCAATAAATACTTGTAGAATATTATACACACTTTGACACACCTTTGAGACAATATCCATCCTGGTGGTGGTTTTCGTGGTTTTCAACCGTGTAAAAATCGATTTTTAAGATGATTAAAGAAATTCGGCCACGATTGTGTATACATAATATTGTTACCTACATAAACCTAAAGTTTGATTTGTAGACAATGCGAATAATCTTTTATTTGGTATAATTCTATAGGTTCCGTACAGTTAAATGAGGTTATTTGGCATTTATTTCCGTACAAGATGTCGACACATTTCACTGTTTCTTCTATTATTACAATACTAAATGAAATAACAGTACTTACAAACATGAGAGCCATTGCCATAGCCACCAGCCACCCCCAACCGCCTTCCCGTTGTACAGGGGCGCATTGTCGCTCTTCCCCCATCACACTAAAACACAGCACTGCACTGGATGCTAGACCTGTAGTTGATACATATCAACACCTTTTTCCGTAAACGAGACAATTACTACACGTTTTGCATTTAAACGACAAGATAACAAGACCTCCGTACACCTGACTCCCACAATCTTATTTACATTTCAATTATAAATTTTGAAACTGTAGCATCTGTCTTCACGTAACTCGAATTTTTATTTGCATAAATGCCTTTGATAACATGTTACATAACGGAGGCTAAACGTATTGTAGGCATACAGTGTGAACTGTGAAGTACTAAATTTAAACGTTCATAATACAGGATCAATTCACTTACAAACAGTTCGGTTCGCATGAATGTGGGGCATCGTGAGTGGAAAATAGCGGTCCGTCCCACAACCAATTGAAATAATGGGCACAGTTTAGCGGGCTATGAGACGGCTGGCATGAACTTACAGCTGTGTTGGCTACGAAGTTTGAATAACTATTTTAGTGATGAATTCTTGTCGTTACCTTTTGGTTGTTGTCAATTTATTTATAAATGAGTTGGAAAACAATGGTTAGGTACCTTCTTTTGAAAGTCTATTTTGGGTGATAATACTAATCTTATTCTAAGTTATCTGTCACCTTTTCTGTAATCAAATTTTTATCTGTGTTGTAAAAAGTGCATGTGAAAATTAATTCAATAACAATTAAAATTTTCTTCTGAAGTAATTCTACGAAAATAATTTTAAAACAATCACATTTAAAAGAAAAAGTAGTGAAGTTTTAAAATACTTTTCAAAATGTCTTGCATTTATTTTTACTGCGTGTATTCGTAATCAGGTTTACGTTATCTTTAACATTTATCATTAATTCATTTTACACAATCGTTAAAGCTTGGATTTGTACGCCATAGCGTATTTTTTTGTATGCGTGTAGTTGAGAACATCGAAGGTAGTGATATAACGAAGGAAGTGTATGACGAATGGCGAACAACTCAGATCTTCAGAAATGAGATAAATCGTACGGTCAATGTTTAGAGAGAAAAATATAAACATAAACCAGACTGTCTGGTCAACAGTGGATCAATAACTATACAAGATCAGGGGATTTCTCTATTACTGGAAACTCCTGAGTGAATCAGCTGCAGCTTAGAAGTAAATTGACAAAAAAGTATCACTCATAATGTTATTACCAACAAAAGAGATTAATTTTGTATTTTTAATTTAATTTTGTCTATTGGATTGTCTACACATCAGGCTAATGTGTAGTAATACTGCTGTTTCACCCGTTAATTTTTTCATAATTTTATTGATATTGTTGTTTCTCCCCATTCGTTTTGAACTTATCCTTTTGACACCTTGACACTTCACATTTTGATTAAGATACCAGATTGTGGGATCCAACAACACCCATTGAAGTAAAATAAAATATTACACTGTCTTAAAATATGTTTTTATTAAAAAGTTTACTTGTAGAGTAGTAGCCTTCCTTTCCTATGAATTCGTGGACAACATTATACCATTTAAAGTAAGTACAGTAAGTCTCAAACTACTAAAAAGTAAAAACCGATATAATAACATATCAGTACTCTATTACATCTATCTAATATGTGTTGTATCGTGATTGATATGAAATACGTGTCATAAATTGTGTATTATTATCTGTAAACGCTTACAATCTTTGGTATGAGTGAGCTGCAACACAAACTCTACACTACTCGGTGTAACTAGTAGGCTTCACAATAAAGAACGTATATAAACAAACCATTATAATAATAGCAAACATAATGTTTATTACTGAGAGTAACTATAATAACAAGAAACAAGTAACAATTCAATTTAAAGCGATAGTTCCCCAAATGGTTTAGCGTGATTAAGTGTAATAGTAGAACTGCTTACCCCCTATATTTCACATATTCAACCCGATGCCGACATTGTTTCAGATTATGTACCAATACTGACACTGCAGAATAGCTTTAAGATACAATTCAGTTAATATATTTTAAATTACTGTTTCAATCTTGTAAAAACGATGGATAAATCTAAGATAACAACGCTTTATATAAGTTATTTGCTAAGTGGAAAAAATTCGCATATTTGTCTAGCATTAAGAAATGAATAAAGCTAAATCAAATTAAACACACAGACATTGTCATACATAATGGCAAAAATCTTTTTAAGAGTACACTTGAGTATGTTTGGCTTTCCCGGTAAAGTGTATCCTGATCTCAGGAAATGTTTCCCCAGTTTTCATTGAAGGATAAACAACGGTATCTAACTACGTTTGTTATTTTTAAATTGTAATAATTTATTTGGCATAAATACATGCACATTTCAATTAAGAGTCATGTCTTTGCCATTTTTTTCTGATATTATTTGTCTGCACAAAGACAGTTTACATGATTTGGTGCCTCATTTCGTCATCCTTAAACGATGCACCGTAGATCTGAAACATTCACGTTTATAGACGAACCGCAAAACATTAACCTGTGAAGCCTAAGACGTTCTTATTGGCCTCTGCCCATCTAGATTTCCATAACTGGCATTTCCTTTATCCTCCAACACCCCCAGAGAAACAGTACGCAAGAACGTATCGTTCCCTATCCCGTCGTCGTCATCATCGTCCGAGCCTCCGAACTGACTGGACATGGTCGTCGACGGCGTCCCCTCATTGTCGTCGTCGTGGTGCTTGAACTTGTTCTGTCCCCTAAAGCACATCACCTCGCTGCAGAGGACGGCCACCCCGATGGCAAAGCCTGCGCCGAGCAGGAGGAAGGTGCCTTGGACATCATCGAGGGTAAGCTTGCGTTCCTCGGGTACCGCTGCGCGCAAAGACGGCCCTGACGAAGCCTAAAACAAGCCAAGCAGAGAGCCTCACAACCACCCGGTGAGATTTCATTTCATTTCATTTCATTTCATTTCATTTCATTTCATTTCATTTCATTTCATTTCATTTCATTTCATTTCATTTCATTTCATTTCATTTCATTTCATTTCATTTTGAATTCTGTCTGAATTCAAACTTCTTCGTTCAATTATACATTACATTCAATATAACATGCACGAAATTTCCACTATTTTTTATCATCTCTTGATTAGCCTTGTTACATAAAGTACACCCAAACCCACACTTGTACACACACCCACACACCCACTTGTATTATCTACACAACTTTCAATAGATAAGATGTGCATATTTAATGGGACAGGGTACCGTGTAAAAAACTTACTGTAAAAATACTCATTGCAGTGTTGTCAGTTAGGGTTAATGAGCTGATGTGTGCTGATAAGACGCTATCTCCAAAATGACACCAAGTTAACTCGATTGTCATAATTTGCATAGTTAACATTCTTTTCAAAGGGTTGAGTCACATAGGGCCCGTATTATCTCTGACGCGGTATCAGCTGATAGGAACACGCGGACTGTTCATAACTGAGAAATGTATAGGCTTGAAAATGTAAAACAATTCAGGTAATAAATGTATGTGAAGGACGTGGAACTCGTTCATTTATCTCTTGATTTTATGAAGGCCACGCTTAGCATAGAAAGACGACGAGTGCTATAAATAAATAGTAAGTTGCATGACTGTACTACTTATCAGAAGATCTATACGTCAATCTGATTTATTGATTACTTTTCTGATGTCTTGCAAAGGGGATTATTATTATTATTATTATTATTATATTTATTATTATTATTTATTATTATTATTATTATTATTATTATTATTATTATTATTATTATTATTATTATTATTATTATTATTATTATTATTATTATTATTGTTATTATATTTATTATTATTATTATTATTATTATTATTATTAGGCTATTATTATTATTATTATTATTATTATTATTATTATTATTATTATTATTATTATTATTATTATTATTATTATTATTATTTGTCATGATATGAGGTATGATTGAAGCTGGTTAGACCTGTAGCAGCTTCCCAGTGGCAGAGCGCTGCACTTCCCACTCCACGTCCCGCACCAGCTTCATGATAAGTCCTGCCTGAGTGGCTCGAAGCACAGCCTGGTCAAAGCGGTCCGCGTACGTGGCCTTGGGAGGGAAGGCGAGGGCGACATGGAACGGTACGAAGCACTCCGAAGCCAGGTGCAGCAGAGCCCGCTTGTAGAGGTTGCTGCAAGAACACACAGCAGAAACCTCCAAGAAGACTGCCTTTACCAATGTGTGAAAGAATGCCACGAAGCACCAGGGCCCTCATTCCAGGCGGTTCTAAAGTTGCGACCCCTACTGCGTCGCATTCCACAACCCGGGCGCTACCGGTTGCAACTTGCGCCTGGTAACGTTCTGGAATGAGTGTCCAGGTTTCAATATCAGTTTTAACAAGGAATTTTTCTGGGCATATTTTAGAAGACATGTTTGTATGTATTGTATTGTATATACCTTGTTGAGAAGTTTGCTTTGACGACATATGACATCCATGCTCTGGAACCCAGGAAGGCGTAAGGCCAGAAATAGTTGTAGGTGACATTCTTGAGGCCAGAGGTGACATCGGGGACATATTCCATTCTCTCAAACAGTTTGTTGGTAATGGGATCTGCAGAGTCCAAGAACCATTGACGCCAACCCCCGCCATCTAAGATAAAATACAGCAGGAGTGTCAGCATCTCGGTACGACTCATCTCGCATGCGGAATTACGTTTTTAATAAATTATTTTCGATACTTTTTGTCAAATTGGTATGACAATTCGGTATGCTTATGTTTATATTTTACGGTACCGGTATCTAAAACAAGTAATTTAAACGGTCATTCCACATGCGAGTTACCTCGTACACCCTCGAGAATTGGTCAAACGTTTTTAAGTCAAACGTTTTTTCAAAATCTTGGAAATCAAAAAACGGGACTTTTTTTAAATAAGCGTGCGAAAATTTAAAAAACAAAAATTGTATATTCAGAAATCCGAATGTCTTCATTAAATGCCTATAAAAGTGAATTTAATAGTTCATACATGAGAGGGTTAGTGGCTGAATGGGCATCTCTACGCGTTCATGCTATGGATAGTAACGAGTATTCACTATCTTTGACCTTTGCGTGCGCGTTGTCGTCCTTCTAGGTGTTTAATAATCCAACTGTCAGCTACGACTACAGATCCGCCTAACTAAAGCATCTTCTGGGATTACCCTTCCAATAATTACGATCGCCTTGTAATCAATAACCAGATGTGTACAAAACTATGCTAAGACGTATCCTACCTTTAGCGAGTCTGGTATAGGAATAGTCTTGAAATTTTTTTAAGTAATAATTGAGAAGGCTACACACATTGAGAAGGTAACTAATACTCAGTATATTGGTTTGGAAAAATGTGATTGAAAATGATTCAAATATTGTAAACATTACGATTTATATTTTTGGAAATTATTTACACATTTTTTTTTCGGACGGTTGGAGTATTAAAATATAGTTGATACATCTCGCCCCAGGTTGCATCTCGCCTCTAAAAATGATTGGTATAAGGAGGGTTTTTTCGAACGATTGCACAACTCAGAACTCACCTAGAGTTCCCACAGTGTATCCCGCATCGTAGATCTCTTTACTGGAGTCAATCACAGAGGGGAAGACAGGGAGGGTTATGAAGGCGATTACAGATCCAGTGTAACATGCCGTGATAACGATTGTGAACGCCCAGTACCAACCTAGAAAAGCAAAATCGGTAATGGTTTCACCCTTTTCTTTGACATCAAGCTACATTAATCTTTTAAATCCGGTCTATGACAAAATGGTATGACATTTCAGCGTGTCTAAAATGCTAAACATACCTATAATCAGCCTTGTGGTGTGCTTATCAGATGAGCTCCAAGACTTCTGCCCGGAGAAGGTGAAGCAATTAGTGAAAGTCCCGAAGACATACCAGAACATGTTCTCCATCTCCCAGGGGTTCTTGAGGAGAGGTCTCAGGGTGTGTCTGTAGGAGAACGCTAGAGGGAAGATGGCGAAGAAGTAGACTAGTGTCAACCCCATCCAGACTTGCCATTGAAACGGTCCCATTATAGCGCGGTATCTGAAACAACAAGTCTCAATACCTCATACTTCTGCCCCTTTGTATGTTGTATTCAACCTTACTGAAACCATACGTCAGAGTTAGTAATCTCGACAGTAAGGTAGAACTTGATTGTCTATCTAGACATCATGGCCAAGGCATTGAAACCAGTTCGGATGTGAAGGCGTTTTAGATGTCATCTACACAAATAGAGGGTGAAACATAGAGAAGAGGTACAAAAATATTTCTAACTCAAACTCAAAGTTGATATATTCATGGAAATGTACTAAGAACTTGCAGATTGGCGAGTTCTTAACGATTCAAATAACTTGAACGGACATAATGAGTTTCAAGCTAATGTTACGGAAATGTATTTGAATCCCGATAGACTATATTGTTGAAACCAAAAACACATGACGGGTAGTACTATACATTGTTTCTGTGTGTTTCATAGGTGTATATTATGTTTAGAAGTGTGTAGACAGCGAGTGAAACAGGTAATCATGCTTATCTTACATTCAATAGGGAAACTAGATTAGAAATCCTCGTGTGACTGTAGTGGGCAGTCGACACTACCGCGTAGCGATACGAAGCGATACGAAGATCGTGATGGTGTCATGTATTGCTCTACTTGAAACCGTGCTCTATCGCATCTCTAGCACAACGCAACACAGCGTAGGGCGTCTACGCTCAAGTAACTACCGGTTCTGGTCGTTCAATGGACAATTCAACTTTACTTATATTCTATAAATGCAAAGCTCATTAATCCTTCCATAATTTCATGTAATAATATCAGTTCGTTACAAATGATGCAAGGGTGCCCATCGACATTGATACACTAAATTATTTTCTATATCAATATTTTTATCCTGCATCGGGATATATTTCCTGAAAAGTATTATTGGTATTTGTACCTTGGCAACGCTGTAGATGTGAGTGTGATGAACGTGGCACAGTCTACAGAGTGTCCCTTGGACATGTCCAGTGTTGCCAGTCTGTCAGTGGTGGTGTAGATGCCAGATGCGCCGATGTCTGCCCTCCCGTCAAGAAGCTCTTGTACTACACCTGTCATCTCCACCCTGAAACGTTATCATACGTAAGAAACTGGTTGAAACAACGGTTGAAGTTGATTGTGCGTTAAGAGTGCAACAGCCTCGCTTGGAATGTACCTAGACAACGCCTGTCAACAGACGCGCTGATGGTAAACCATGTAAAAGGAAATACAGCACCGGAGGCATGAAAACGAGATGTAAATAGATTTAGGTTGGTACTTGTTAGTGTTATAAACGTTGCGTCACTGTTGCATAATCCATGACGACACCACCTTGCAAGTTAACCCGACGAAACTGTACAAACGGTTGAAAACTTAGGCAATGAATGTAGAAAATGTTATAATTACCCCATTCTGTCGGTGTAATCGGGTTCTTGAAACTGAAGGGTAAAGTTCAGTGGGTTTGATAAAAGCCACAGTAAACGAATTTCGAGTCCATCCCATTTGACGGACTCCACTCCTTCCTCGTCCGTCTTTATCCTAGAAGCAGAGAACATCTGGATCATCTCATTTGACGGACTCCACTCCTTCCTCGTCCGTCTTTATCCTAGAAGCAGAGAACATCTGGATCATCTCATTTGACGGACTCCACTCCTTCCTCGTCCGTCTTTATCCTAGAAGCAGAGAACATCTGGATCATCTCATTTGACGGACTCCACTCCTTCCTCGTCCGTCTTTATCCTAGAAGCAGAGAACATCTGGATCATCTCATTTGACGGACTCCACTCCTTCCTCGTCCGTCTTTATCCTAGAAGCAGAGAACATCTGGATCATCTCATTTGACGTACTCCACTCCTTCCTCGTCCGTCTTTATCCTAGAAGCAGAGAACATCTGGATCATCTCATTTGACGTACTCCACTCCTTCCTCGTCCGTCTTTATCCTAGAAGCAGAGAACATCTGGATCATCTCATTTGACGGACTCCACTCCTTCCTCGTCCGTCTTTATCCTAGAAGCAGAGAACATCTGGATCATCCCATTTGACGGACTCCACTCCTTCCTCGTCCGTCTTTATCCTAGAAGCAGAGAACATCTGGATCATCTCATTTGACGGACTCCACTCCTTCCTCGTCCGTCTTTATCCTAGAAGCAGAGAACATCTGGATCA
The DNA here is from genome assembly GCA_945910005.1 of Isoperla grammatica. Taxonomy (NCBI): domain Eukaryota; kingdom Metazoa; phylum Arthropoda; class Insecta; order Plecoptera; family Perlodidae; genus Isoperla; species Isoperla grammatica. Next base: position 6,406,550 of record OX246746.1, on the reverse strand, counting down.
TCTCATTTGACGGACTCCACTCCTTCCTCGTCCGTCTTTATCCTAGAAGCAGAGAACATCTGGATCATCCCATTTGACGGACTCCACTCCTTCCTCGTCCGTCTTTATCCTAGAAGCAGAGAACATCTGGATCATCCCATGATATACATCCCGTGCACAGAGCAGGATATAGCATTCATACCACTTGTTCAAGTATTAGTATTTATGAGAAAATACAGGTATTGAAGAAAAGAACATTTTCTTAGAGAATTCCAAATCAATAACAATGTATATCTTATTATTTTTTTAAAGCGGCATGAGAGCGTAAAATAACTAAAACAATATCAAATATAATATGGGCAGATGTTCGTCTTGTATAGTATAGATTATACAGTGGTCCCCACTTTACCTTTTAATTACGTATGGTGGCTGATTTCTGACCGAGACTGTGAATTTAAAGCCACTGAAACCTCTAGTCATCTTCTTGGTAAACAGATTCACTGGTCGAGTAAGTTTCCCCTTCCTCCACGACGTGACTATCTTTGGCTCGCTGGACCCTTCCTCGTCCAACCAGAGTCCGTGAGTGTAGATGTTGATGTCGCTCAAATACCCGTCCTGGTACGAATTGGCGATTATTATTAGGTTCACCAGACCTGCAAATAGAAACCTTAATATTAATATTCCGTGTATTGTCACACATACGATCATTAAAGCACCAAAAACTGTACTTGTTACTTGTTTATTGTTACCTGAAACACTATTACTCAAAAGGTTATAAACCTGATCATAACGTACCGGTTCAAATAAACAAAGTTGAAGCATTTATAAAATGTAAATTCAGAGATTACCACGCACTAAAAAATATTAACCAAGGAAACCTTCCAAGAAGCCAAACTCGAACCCGAGCCCGAATTTGATTTATTTCAGGTTCGGCTATAGAATTTTCAAACAATTAAAATTGGGATGAAGAAATAGGGTTGAAGCTATTTTCGCCCAGTCCTTGTTTTGCCAAAAACGATGATCCTTCAACAATGTTAGTCCTCTTGCAACAAAATATACGATAGTACAACAAAAGCTTTTAATTTTGGTTAACACGTGTGGAAGTCGAAGAACCGATTGGAAAAAAATAATGTACAAATGTTATATGGTGGAAAGCTTTTCAACATAATTATATGTAAAGCAATCTGAAGTTATTTAAGATCTCCTCCGAGGTTTTGCTCGATCACAATGCGAATGCTAGTACTGAAGTTTAAAAATGTTCTGGTGGAAAGCTTTTCAACATATGTAAAACATTTGTCTTCTCCGAGGGTTTCCACCGTCACAACGCGAATGCTAATTAATGCTGGCACTGAAATCTGAATCTACTCAAGCCCTTTCCCAACTACACCCAAGTACACCTTGTTAAAAAGTAGGTATAGCTAAAGAGACTAGGCTTTTCTGCAAGTGCACCTACTTACAAAATATATTTTAGAATTTTAAATAACACAGTGTATACCTTGTGATTTCGAAACTGAGAGAAACTCTTTTATTTTCCAGACGGACGCGTCGGTCAGGATGACAACCTTTGAGAGTGATTGGTTGCCGAGTAGGAACCCTGTCTTAGTAACATCGGTGATGAGAACAACGTAGCTGGAACACTTTCCCTCCTGTGGGATCATCAACTTTCCTGGAACAATCAAGGGCTCATTTTACTGGGGTTACTGGAAAACAATACTTGATTCCTGTCTGCAAGCATGTCCCTACCTTCTGCCTCACTATCTTCAGCAATTTTCCCATTTATATAGTTTTCTGGGTAATATTTTAGAATGTCCCTCATAAATGTAATTTTCTTGTCGTAATATTCATCATACAATATAACGCTCACGCACTCAGTTAAATAGGATCTTGCGACGTAATTCAATAATTCTAAAATCTCTCTTTGGTTATTATCATTTTGGATATCAATCGAGAAAGACGTATTTATTTTTGAAAAAAAGTAACCAGTGCCCTGGATCTGAAAATTAGTATTTTTGGTTCCTGGTCGGCGTGACGGTAGTCCCTTTTGTCCCTTTTGTCCCGGTTGCAGCTGGGTTAACCCCCCCGGAGGCGCAACGGTACCCCTTTTGAATTCCGCAATACTAGAGTTGATTTTAAATGTTGTTCCCTGATAGCTTTGAAGCGTGGTTGAAACAAGATGATCAATACTTGTCGTTAAGTCGTGTTTCACAGCTGTTTGGCCTTTCACTAGTTGAGTAGAAATAATGACAAATGAAAGTACATATTGTGTAAATACGAGATACGTCATTGTTATTTAATTGCTCAATATAAAAACAGAAGCTATTAATAAGTATTTGTCGTTCACAACTATATTATGTTCTAGTGAAACTACTACAGTAATCGAGAGTTATCGAAGATAGCGGATAGATACTGATCCGTCCGGGCTACGAACCCCACTGACGACTAAAATACACAGCTGTTGCCTTTTATAGAGACGTAGACAATAATTGATAGAAAGCCTTCTTCACAAGCGCTAGTGATTGATAAGGCATATCCACACGTCAAGGTGTAGCTTAGGTTTAGTAAAGTGAAGTCGACGATTGCTACCCACAAGATATTTGCCATGGTGAAATGTATTGGCAAACCTGTCATTCTATGTGACAGAAAGTATTTGAAATTAATTGAATAACATGAAACCTTTAGAATTTCCAAGTTGTATGTGTGAACACAGCTGGACAAAAGAAGAAATTGAATCGTTATACAGCGGTGCATATTTTATACTTACGTGATCACTGCTGTTATAGTTCCAAGATTTATATTGACGGGGCCATCTGGATATTTGATAAAAATCCATAGCAATCAAATTCAAGTTGCCGAATTCTTAGAACATGTTTTGATTAAGTTATATAGTTAGCTTAATAAAAGCTTGGATTATTTAACTAGATCATCTTGAAAGCAGGGGAAATAAAACCTTCGTCTTATTTTAAGAAAAATATTTTCTACGTAGAAAGACGTTTGAAAAGTTATGAGGGTGATCCCTTCACTGTTATTGACAGTCTGTGATTTATTATTTATTAGGTGTGTGCACGCAATGTTCTACTTGCCCTCCTCGAAGCAACGAGTGTACTCATGCTATGCTATAATATGATACGCACACCTCCCCAACACTGAGGAGCATACTAACTGAACAAGTGATCTTTCCACAATTTCATTAGTAATTTAATGAAATAAGAATCACAGTCATACTGATTATAATGTTAAATACATTTATCATTCAGTCTGTAGGCATTACCAAACCACAGCGCTACGATTACTCGGATTTGCGATTTTGTGTTTCAATCTTGAGATAATTATAATTAAAAAATGAAAATTGTCTGCGTTTTTTGACGTAGAGGTATCCTTCGCTCTTAAAGCCACCACGAAACGAAATATTGGACCAAAACTAATCGGTATAGATTTATAGAATTTCTTCTCGTTCAATATTCGTTTGTTGTCATATTTCAAAGAAACAATACCGCTGTACGACCACGCACTTAATTAATTTAAATGTTTAAAAGTTAAATGTAATTACTATTAGCGCTAGTCTAAAACTGTATTACACAAGCGTGTAAAAAAATATCATCTAATGTAAAAAATACTTATTTTAACATCTATCAAGGTAAATGAATCCATAAATAACCCATTTCCATTTATGGATGCGCAACGCCAATGCTCTAGCTTCTAATAGGTAATTACTGATAAATAAATAAATAAATGAATAAATAAATGAATAAATAAATAAATAAATAAATAAATAAATAAATAAATAAATAAATAAATAAATAAATAAATAAATAAATAAATAAATACATAAATAAATAAATAAATAAATAAATAAATAAATAAATAAATAAATAAATAAATAAATAAATAAATAAATAAATAAATAAATAAATAAATAAATAAATAAATAAATAAATAAATAAATACATAAATAAATAAATAAATAAATAAATAAATAAATAAATAAATATCTCGTAATGGAAAAACGTAGCCTTCCCTAGGGAAATTAATGTGTCTGTTGGTGGTACCGAAGGATTTTAGTTTTTTGCCAGCCTGCTTGATTTGTTAGTATGGTAATGGAATAATAGAAATGGCGGCGGTGGGTGTTGTATTGAGGCTCCTATTTTCCTGTGCAATATTCTCTATTACTTTAACTAATGTGAATTCTGCTGCTACTGATATTGAACTAGATGCAAAGGCATACCTTGCTCACCGCTTGGACAGTTTGAATTTGTTATTGTATACCTTTTTATTAATCTTAACTGTATTAACAATATGGCTGTTCAAACACAGAAGGTTTCGATTCCTCCACGAAACCGGGCTGGCTGTAATATATGGTAAGACTAACTTAAATATTAATATTGTAAAGATTAGGTAGATTTGATAGATTCGTGATTATAGTACGCTATAAGCCTGTGTTCCTAGGAATTCTTGTCGAAAGGCGTGTCTGAGGCGAAGTTTTGCCAGGGCTCGATTAGCCTAAGATTGGCCTAAGCCCTAGGCCTAAGGCGTAACTCCCCTCATCTGTCAAAACTGAGTAACCTCTGCTGTACCGTAGAGCAGAGAGCCGCCTAATTTTAATAGGTTAACGTAAGTTCTAGCTACTAGGCGTACAGGTACTAGGCCTAGGCCTGAGTCCCATTAGGCTCTAGGCCTAGTTAACCATTTGAAACATTGGATGAATGAACTCATATAGGCCTAGGCCTATTATTAAATTATAAAAATTGTTATTGGTATAGGCCTATTATTTATTACACCTTTGTTTAGGTTCGCGTTCGGTTCAACAAAGTTCTGTGTTTCGTGTAAAGTGTATCTTGAAACTTTTAAAAATGTTTTGGTATTATTAATGTGGGGCGGCTAGAGAGTGCTTGGCTCGGGCGTGACAGCATTAAGCATTTTGCATGATAACCCGAGAACGGAAGCGAGAGCGGTAAACAATGAGGTGCTGAACTACAACCTTACAAGTGTAACAGCTGCAACCTACTAGATACTGCCGTACACTCATAATATGGTCGACTGTCACCGGGAAGGTCTTGAGAACGAGAAACAATAAAACTTTTTCATCTTTCCCGTTCTCGTTCCTGGGACTCTTTAACGAGAAAGGTATTGTGCACGCGATAACATACAACATATAACATTTTTGAGCTTCCCGTTTTAGGGCTATTGTGCACCCTGCTTTAGCCTTGACTAAAACTTCGTTGTCTGGTATCGCCACGTCCGTTGAAATTAAATGTCTGATGTTTCGAGCGGATTGCACAGTCCATCTTCAGAGTTGAAAAACTTATCACAGACCAAACCTATTCATTCCAGCCTAAGCCATACAAAATTAGGATGTAGGCCTACAACCAATTTAAGTCAGCTTTAGCAGAAAAAACACACACGCACACCGTGTTAGGATTTAATTTTTAGTTTAATAAAGTTTAGAATTTAATATTTGTTAGTCCTACATTTTTTATTTTATAGGCCTAGGTTTAATAAGTATTAAAGTTACTATTCGTGTGTTACAACTGTGAGTGTACATAATAAAATATGATTGTGGTGAGCCGTGAGCGGGAATTAGAATCAAATATATATAGGCCTATCCTATGTAGACCTAATTGACAAAGTATTTGGCAATATTATATTGGGTTTAATGTTGCAGGTTTAATTGTTGGTGCCCTGATTCGTTACACGGGTAGCTCAAGTCCTGTTCATCATATGGCGGTTACTCAGGACAAGCCATATAAGTACAATTTATCAGTTCCACCTGATACAGTGTGGCTTCGATATCCAAACAGAAATAGCTCAATTGATGACAAGGACAAAACGTTTGCCTACACCTTCAGAGGGGAAATAGTGTTGGAAGACAACGAGATAGATTTAAAGGTAAAAATTGATTTATTATTCAATGTAGGCCTAGAGCTAGCTATAACATGATGAAGACTGGTAAAACTATTGACATCTTCCAAGTCAAAAATGTCTGCCACTTTGATTTTGTTTAGCCTACCTCTACCTTGTTTTGGTAGTGATGTTGTTTACGCTCAATTGCTCCCTCGATATTGCTGAATGAGAAAAGCATCTTCTAGCTTTAATGTTGTTCCAATGTTTTGTTCCAGGCTACATTTGACCCAGAGATTTTCTTCAATATTATTTTGCCACCAATTATATTCCATGCCGGCTATAGTTTAAAAAGGGTAAGTAGACGATTTGGCAGAATTTGTCATAAATTATTATAAACTGTCAGAATTCTCGTAGAAAGTGTTCCCCTATCAAATAATTTTTCTTTCTTTAGTAACTGTTCTGGTAGCCTAGTACAATACTGGTTTTGTTTTACCCTTTTATTATCCATTGCACCTGACAGCTTAAATATGCATAGTACTGTACCAGTAATCACTTGTAATGATATATACTATACATTACCGACATCTGGATACTACCTACCTTGTTAATTAATTGATGTGCTAATCAGACCATAGAGTGCTATTAAATTAACACACCGAATTGCTGATTGCAAAAATTATTCTAATATGGTTAATGTACATGCATAGGTGTTAATTTGAATATTTTTGTCTTGCTATGTAAGTTGCTTACAGAGTTGATCAGAACTAAAGTTAAGGAAGTTAAAATTGTTCAAGCATCTCTCGTGAATAATGGATACTGGTACCCAAGAAATATCATTAACCATACACCGAGAAACAAGAGACAATGTACTCCGCCAGTAGCATGCACATATTCGCTGCCATAAAGGCACTTAATCTAGTGAGATTGATATTGCAGCATCATACCCTTCTAGACAATTTGGCTGTAATGCTAATCCACTTCCTTATTTTACAGAAATACTTTTTCCGTAACTTGGGTGCTATTTTGACGTTCGCCATGATAGGCACAACAATATCATCATTTATTGTTGGGTAAGGATCAATTGTTTGTATTTCAAGTATAATGTATTTTATTTATGGCTATTTTCTATACAGTAAAACTTCTTTATAACAAACTCTTGGGGACCAGATTATTATTTTGTTATAAAGAACATTTCTTTATCAAGATGCTACCTTTACATGCATAAGAACCTTTTGGGACCTCAAAAACAGTTTGTTATATAGATAATTTTGTTATAAAGAAGTTTCACTGTCCTATCTTAGGCCTTCCATAGGCATAATCTATTAGCTTAGACCATGCATGTTGTCATTAGGCCATGTCCATCATTCATGGTTTCCTGGCTGTGTCAAACTTTGCATTTTTAAAACTTTTGTTTATAATTAAATTTTAAATGATGCACTCTTGAAATTACTTATTTTCACATGTGCACAGTGCTACGGATGAAACTTGAAGCATCTCCCTTAGTGTGGTGGGCTAACAATGCTAAAACAAAACGTGGCTTGATTATGGCCTCTGCCAAACATGAGTATTATTTTAGGATTTCAGAGATACAATTAAATCAATTCTTTTGTATAGTTTTGGCATCTCCAAATTACTGTGTTGAGTGTTAGTTAGCCTAATACTATTATGTAGTAGTCACTTGGATCTGATTTGTTAATCTAATAACATGATCTCCCTTTTTTTTTCAGTGCTCTCATGTATGGGTTCATCCAGCTGATGCCTTACTTACAGCCCAATTTTACTTTCTTGGATACTCTGTACTTTGGAGCAATGATATCGTCCACTGATCCACTGACGATATTGGCAATTTTTAGCGACCTGCACGTGGATGTCAACTTGTATGCATTAGTCTTTGGGGAAAGTGTTCTCAATGATGCCGTGGCTATTGTGCTTAGTGGGTGAGATAACAATATTAATTCAATGACTATAGAGTTGTTCAGCTAAAAATACAATTATGTAGGCTATGTACGGTATACGTATTGCAGGAGTGCTACTAAACAATTAGGCCTACTAAATTCGATTAATTTTGCATAGAAATCATGTCTTTTGATAAATGAACTAACCAGTTGCTTGTTTGTAAATATGTATCTATTCCCTTAAAAATTTTAGCCTTAAATAAGTATCTTGTTTGGGCAGGCCATTTTCACGGGGTAACATATTAAGGGTTCGAAATGGATTGCCGATTTATTGTAGAGCTTTTCATAGATATCTTGTAGCTGTTTAGGTCTACATCCTCGGGATACGTTCATAAATTTGAATTTGCATTTTGCATCCATGGGCTCATTTATAATGTATTAGGAACTAAGGTTGATTCTAAAAACATTATAAATTAATTAAATTAACTTTTGGCCATTGATAATGCAAGTTGTATATGGATCCAATAACTGCTGGGTGTAGAAGGGGTTGAGACTGACTAATTGGTAAGGGGCTACTAACTATTGTGTGATTGTGTCCAACAATGGTGGATACTGTTTGAGCAGAAACAAATTAAAGTGTAAGAATTGGTGTCAGACAAGTTCTTGTGAAATAATTTGTTTGTTGTCCTAGTCACTGTAGTTGGTTACTGACTGTATTTTATATCAGGGCCAAATGATGCATTGATTGGTTGATCTTTATTAATCTGTCCACTCATGTCACACAACTTGTTTCAATTACAAGCTGAAAAGAAATTCTTTAGTAGAAAAGTTTGCTCAAAGTTTTAAGCTCAAGACTCTTGACAAAATGTCAAATAAAGCTCAAAACTATATGTAGGCCTAAGCCTATTATACAGGCATACGAAGATTTATCAATAGTCGGGAATCGCTGTAGTTTTGATTGTACGTACCGGTACTTAAGTGTTCACAACATTGCTGCACTCGTACTGGCACCCACTGGAGAAAAATAGCTTCACAATAAAACAGCAACAACTTTTGACACATGTACAAATTTACTAAACCATATTAGGTCTACATCTATCACAGATTTTGCAACATTGTAGCCAAACGAGGATCAAAATTAGACTAGATGTCTAGTGTTATTGATGCACAATTAATATTAACTGTAACTTTGGTTTTATGTACAGAAATAAGGTAGTCTAACATATTAACTCTATTTTTTAATTTTTTGTAGGTCTATACAAAACTATGCTGAAAGGTATCAGTCAGGTTCGGGTGGCTTTGAGACGAATGCCTTTTTCCGAGCTCTAGGGGACTTCTTGGGTATCTTTACCCTTTCTCTCGTCATAGGGGCTTTGATGGGATGCCTCACAGCATTGATATCCTTTAAACCTGACCATGCTACTAATGCATACTAAATACTAATGGTATTAATTATGGGGAAAGGTCAGTCTCAAGTATTAAAACTGTACAAAGTCAAATGTTTTTTAGTAATATTTAGGCCTATCTTAAGAATGCTACATATTATTATAAAGTGGTTTCTAGTAGGCTACTACCCAACCCAACATAATGGTAGTTGGATTTCTGGATATATAGGAAAACTGGATTTACAAAATTTCCAATATTGCAATTATTATGGTTGTGATTTCAGAAACCAATTAATCATTAATTATTTCCAAATAAGTGTATGCTTATTATACTTCCAAAATTACGGTTAGGATTAAAATACCGGTACATGAAACATTTCATTTACAGTGTTTTGTTCTTAGAAAACTAAATGTTGATTAGTAACGTTTTTCAATATTGTGTAGCATTCTCAAGGTACTACCATACTAAAACGTGTTACTTTTGTGCAGTTTTAATAGTGAGATCACCCATCTCCTTAACTAATTTTAAGACTGTACAGTAAAATCCCGACGATCCCAGTCTATTGAGGTGGACACCAGGTTGGATAGGCTAACAGGAAACTCAGTCAATCTGGATTTTGTTGTTTAAATAGTAAATACACAATAAATAGTGATATTATAGGCTTACCATGTACTGAAGTTTTATCAGTATGGGTTTGAGCAAAGAGACAAGAAGTGTAGGCCTAGGAGTTGCCACTCCGTAGATCACAGCCTCTGTTTACTGCCAGCGACATGGAATACATCAAGTGTGACAATAGGCCTACACAACTCCTCGTAGCATTGGGAATGTGGAAAACTTTATAAAAATATGTTCTATATGTAATTGCATATTTAATGAAGCTCGTATAAGCAGGATTCTCAACCAGAACGAGGTTTTACGATATCATTATACTAGGTTCATTGAATTTGACTGAATATTTCTTTTAACACCTCCTTATAAAATACTCTAGTAAGGAGGAATTCCTCATTATAAAATACTTTAGTAAGGAGGAATTACGTTTATAAATATAATCTGTATACTTTACAACAATCTCTTGCAATTGCTTAAATATTATTATTATTATTAGGGCTGCCCAACGATATCGATAATTCGATACGATATCGATAATGGAAAAATAATTCGATATCGATATAGAATTATTATATCGTACATATCGCGATATCGAACTTGCGCCTAATAAGCTAATTGTTTAGAAAGAAAACGATGACGTCACGTCACGCCAATCACAATATCGCTGTTTTGTGTGGATATTTTAAATTTTGAATAGTATACACACAAATTGACACACATTATAAGACATTTCAAAGTTGAAACATTTATTTACGTATTACGGTAATGTTGTTTATAATAAGTGGCCTCTGGCTGGTCTGGAAATCCTAAAAACACACGAGGAAAGTTTCGATATCGCCGATATCGATACGTTTCTTGATAAGTTCGATATCACGACACGATATCGATAATTCTTCCCGCGATATCGATATGATTTTTTTTATCGTTGGGCAGCCCTAATTATTATTATTATTATTATTATTATTATTATTATTATTATTATTATTATTATATTAATGTTAGGCATATTAACAAATGATGTACATACTACTATATTCCTTAACTCCTTCTTACTTGACCAAATTTACCCGAGTTCGTGATTTTCCGCTTCTCGAATCAGCTTTGTTCGTTTTGATGTCATACAGCACGTTCCTTATTGCGGAAGCATCTGATCTCACAGGTAAATTAAATGTCTTACTAGAAATAGATTGTAAATTTGTAGTTTACTTAGCCTAGTGGAGTGAAACTTGGCTGTTGGGTATCTCCGCATCCACAGAAATTAAAATTCTCGCTTTTCAGACTGATGGTACAGAGTATAGACAACCTTGAAGAGTGCAATTACAGAACGAACCTACTCGGCCCAGCCCGTCTGTGAATGTTAACCCAAACAAGTTTCACCCCTAGTTTTATTCTCTTTGTGCCCAAATATATTCACAAAATCCAAAAATGTATAAAAAGGAATATGTAGGTGTAGGTTTTTGCTAATTTTACTCATTTTTACAACCGTCCTATACCTAATAAAAACACTAGCAAAAAACTGCTCAATGTAATCTAGCCTACTACAATTTTCTAAGTACCTAACAGTATTTTCATGAAACCGCTGACAATGTCTTGGCCTGTGCCTATCTTTTCCCACAAGGTGATCGTTTACAAGGTCAACAACCTGGCACAGGGCGGTGTTATCCTGTGACAATTGTCTGGCACTGAATGTGTTAACTAAGTTAACATCAACTCATATAACCCCACATCTTTACTCCTTGTCTGTGTTTAGTTTAATCTGTACAAGCAAATTATTTTATGTTTCAGTATATCACCAGGCTTACACTTACTAATACCGCATGTTTGTTTTTTTATCGTAGGAGTGGTGGCTGTGTTGTTCTGCGGTATATGTCAGGCACATTACACGTATAACAACTTATCGAAGGATTCGCGGTCAAGGACTAAGAAGCTGTTTGAGCTGTTAAACTTCTTAGCAGAAAACTTCATCTTCTCGTACATTGGAGTGTCCATGTTCACATTTCCGAAGCACCATTTCGATCCGGGCTTTATCTGTGCAGGCTTTGTATCCTTTAAGACATGAAGATGAGATAATGTTTTTTGTTTGGCTAATACTATGTGTAGGTAGGCCTAATTGAGTTAATTTATATTTATTAATATTTTATAAACATGGTAATGTTATTTCCTTAACTGCCTTGTGTCTCAGTTCTGTGCAATGCTGGGTCGTGCCGTCAATATTTATCCTCTCTCCTTTTTGCTAAATCTTGGGAGAAAGCCAAAGATATCTTGGAATTTCCAGCACATGCTGTTTTTTGCAGGTAAATAACCAGTGTACTTCTGTAATTTGCTTTGTCATATCTAGATAATTTAGGATGAATTGATTATTTTACCTTTGGAGCGTTGCACTGTGCAATGATGACCACTATTTCAGTTCTTAATATAACACTTAATTTACATTGGAATGCAATGCTTCACTTAAACTCATACCTTTACTTGCAATGTCTTCACATTTCTCAATAGAATTGCTGCATAGTATCAAAATTGATGTATTTAACAAAAAACATTGCTTTCGAATGATGGCAATCGATGTAAAATCTCAACATCAACATGGAAAGTAATAAATCGATGTCAAATCAACTATCAGAAATGTTCCCACGTTGAATCCAAATGCAAAAAACGATGTCGAAACCCCTATAGCAGATTAAATTACTAATAAAATATTAGGTGTGGTGTAGCCACTCGTACTACAATAAAACACAATTTTTCGTTGTGTAAACATTGCCTCAACTGTTTAACATGATTTGAAACTAGACTAGACCTTTGTGCTTTCATTTTATGTAATTGTTATTGTTATTTAAACTGCCTTAATTCAACATGTCCTTGTTTCAAAGGTTTAAGAGGAGCAATGTCATTTGCTCTCGCTATTCGAAACACGGTCTCAGATGCACGACAAGCAATGCTGACGACCACTTCGCTCATAGTCATAGCAACCGTAATCATTCAAGGGGGGGCCACCATGCAACTTCTTACCTGGTTCAAAATACCGTGAGTACTGTACATTTGTATTTTACTTTATTCAAATGTAACCACTTACTACACCTTGTTAGCAAAAACTTTCTTTTTCCAGAGTTGGTGTAGAAGAAGAAGTGGAAATGCTGCCCTACGCAAATGTCAGAAGTGTAAGTTTCAAAAAAATATCACAGGACTGTTAAGAGAATGCAAATTATTTTATTTATGAATTAGAATTTATTTTGTTTATTTATATTTTAAACAGTTAACAGATTTTTTCTCCACATCACTAAAATAATAAACATACTGTAGGCCTACTCATTCTATCTTATTTCTTGTTTTTTTCTTCATGTTATATTATTTCCTAGGTACTAAGGCTGCTGTTCAACAGAGGTGTTTCGATTAATGCAGATATCGCGGACAAATTTCGCCATCGATTTGATACATTTAAATCGAAATACATAATCGACTTTGAAACGTGCAGCTCTTTTCACTGGCGGCAAGCCTTAGTAAATGGTATTTCCCCATGTCTTTGCTCATGAGATAATTTCGTCGCTACAGCAACTGCCATATTTACTATTTAGCCTCTGGAAATTGTATTGTTTAAATGATTCTATGACGATGTCGAAACTTTTAGTCTGTCATCGATTTGAAAATGTTAAGTCGAACGGCAGCCCTACTAGGTACCATACTTACATTAATTAATAGTGCAATTCGACTAACCTATCCTTCTGGCAACATTTCCCTAACTTCCTAAGTACTGTACTTAGTAAGTTGTAACTTTTGACAATTTTGATTTATAACTCTGTTTATGAATGATGTACAATTTAAACATTTTGGTTATGAAAGTAGGTGCCAATCGGCTGGAATGGTTTATAATGTGAGGAAAGGATCCAACAGCTTACCTTCGTGTAGTAAGATGACGGATTTGCGAGTTTGAAGTACAGTCAAACGTCATTACAACAAACGTCTTTATTACAGAATAAGCAATATAACAAACTGATTATTAGGCACCCCCAACTGCTTATACATGATAATCCCATTTCATTATCACAAAATTACCTATACAACAAAGTAATACGTCAGTCCTTTGAAGTTTGTTGTAATGACTTTTCACTGTACACATAAAAGACATAATACAAATATAGGTATATATTTGTATTATGTCTTTTATGTGTACTTTAAACTCGCAAATCCGTCATCTTACTACACGAAGGTAAGCTGTTGGATCCTTTCCTCACATTATATACCAATTTAAACATTTTGATATTTTTTTGTATTTTGGTACAAACCACAGTATGTTGTTTAGTGTTACTTTGGCTGTAAAATATTGCAGTAGCATAATTATTACCTTTTTTATTGCATTTCATAATTGTGCAATTGCATTGCTGGTAAGACTAATAGACGACTTCGGAAACTCGTAGCGCACTCTATGTAGGCCTATCTGAACTAATGGCCACCTAAAAAATGTTCCGCCCCGGGCGATTGCCATTGGTTTGCACTATGCATTTGCCGCGCGTTTCTAGTTGTGTGTCCAACTAACGTCAATTACTTATAAACTGTGGGGTGTCACGCTGATTGGAAAACATGTGTGTATAGGTTATATATTTAAGGTTAATTATTTACTATGGGTGGCACGAAACATATTGGTTTAGTTAAAAAATGATTCACATTTGGTTATTTAGGTATTATTTCCCGCATGGAGGTACGAACCTGGGTCAATTACTCAAAAACTGTGGGGTGTCACGCAGTTTGGAAACCATATTTATATTTTTAATGCATTGGAGATTAATAATCTATTACACGTGGCGCAAAACATGTCAGGGTTTAGTTAAAAAATGATGCACAGTTAGTTAATGGGGTATTATTTCCCGCGTGGAGGTACGAACCTGGGTCAATTACTCAATAACTGTGTGTTGTCACGCAGTTTGGAAATAACATTTCCATAGGTAATATAGAGCAGATTTAATATTTACTATGGGTGGCACGAAACATATCAGGGTTTAGTTGAAAAATGATGCAAATTTGATAATTTGGGTAATATTTCCCGCAGGGAGGTACGAGCCTGTGTCAATTACCTAAGGGTTTAGTTAGGAAATGGATAGGTAGTATACACATAAAACGGTATAGAAAACGTTGTAGTTAGGGGGATATTTAATGATGCACATTTGGTTAATGGGGTATCGTTCCCCTCATGGAGGTACGAATGTATAGTGGTATTCACTATATTGGGTTTCGTTCTCTACGTGATAATATGTATTGCATTGTTCTTGGATACATATTATATGCCATCACTTTCTCAGCGGATTTTCTACATCAAGTCTGTATGTTGACAACACGGGCGGCGATCATTTTCGACTTTGAGATATCGTCGCCAAAGTCACAACGGTCTTGGCTTGGACTTGGAGGTTAGAATAACACTGACAGTGACAGCTTCAACAACTTCATTTATGCACTTTTCTTCCTGCTATCTAGGCCTAAACATGGGCCTTGTAGTAAAAAGATACACAGCAATTACAACGTACTCAAATACGTCTTGGCTTTATGTGTAGTAACAGGCAAGCTTGAGCTGCAAACTTAGAAACCTGGAGCACCTAGCCCTACGCCACCACAAGCGATACCTTACACGCGCGTAGGGATCGCCTCAGGCGGAATACAATCGGCCATGATGGATTTGAGGCTCGCGCATGCGCCATGAGTTTCCGAAGTCGTCTATTAGAATTACGAAAGTTGGGAGAATTTTAAGTAACGTCTGGTAGCGTGTTCGATCTAAAAAATTGTTCAAAATTTAAGTATTATCGTAAAGTCCTCACAAATACCTTGCTTACAGATCTCTGCCAACCATGTATACATTTTAATGTCTGGAAATGAACTTTTAGGAAATGTTGCCTTTGAAGTATAGCAGCTTCCATGGGCATCGTCATCTTAAATCTTCAATGCTAGGCATGCCTCTTTTATCATGTCCGACCTTTTGTAATTTGACACAGACAGCCATTATCCTTAATGTTAACACACGGACAGTATCATTTCAGATTCAAACTGTATTTATTTAATTACAGGTTGTGCTTTAACATTGATACAACCCTGCTTCTTACAAAGCTGCATTGTTTCCTTTTATACAAAGTCCAACTAATGTATGTTGGAGAGGTATTTATACAATAGGAGAATGTATAAGAATACCATACTCATTCTTCTGCCTAACTCCCAATTCTTTTGCATAGTTTGTCAGTACGAATATGGTGTCTTCCCCCTCTAAAGCTATATTGCTCTTCATCCAGTATGTGTTCAACTTCTCGCCATAAGGTTTAGCAACCAACGTGGTGCAGACTACAGAGTAATGAAATCATACCTCAAATATGCTAGACAACTGCCTTCTTTATATAAAGTATGTTAATTAATGAAATGTCGTCAAACATGTCTGACATTTTTGTTGTGGTTGTTCAAACATTCTAGATAGTATGTTATTTAGTTATTCTAGATTTATCAATACTACATAACTATTCATCATTTGTACAACTACAACATTATTCTATATCTGGATCTGGAAAACCACAGCTGATATTAGCATTCTAGTAAATATGCTATGTAGTATATATACCCATATGCTTCCTTTTGCATGGCAAACATAGTGCATGGCAACAACGTAAAGGGTATTCAGTTCTATATTACTCAATGCAATCACTCACTTTGAATCCTTTCTCATGCACAATAATCAGTGATTGCTTTCTAATTTCTAGTATGTACTTGGTCTCATGCAGAATTGTGTTCTGTTCTGTTCTGATGGTGTCTGTTTGTAGGTTTACAATTCAACAGGAAACACTGATGCGGTAGGTATTTAAGATATTTTGATTTCTTGTAATGCTGTAGAATAATTGTATTCAAATTGGGTACTGTACATATGATTTGATCAATTTGCAGTTGTTTTAAAGTGTGTTCAGTTGTTGCTCTTTAACGATTAATGTTCTAAAAGTTTTAATAAACTGAAGAATGAAATGATGCCAGAAACTTGCAGCTGATATAATGACACTCTGCTGTCTGGAATTGTGCATAGCTGGTGGGGGGGATTGAGTAAATGTTTGGAAGAGAAAATTCTTGACTTAAGAATTTGGACTTAAGAAGGACAACTCAAACTCAATGGGAGATGTATCATGGGAGACTAAAATTCTATTGTATATGGCTGTATCTGTAGGTTGTTGTTTTGAAAAACTCTCTAGGCATATAGTTAGGATATTTACTTAAAGATATTGAAAACTTACTAGGTTAATGTTAGTCGGTAGGCCTATATCGTATTATAGTATTTTTCAGTATAAATAAATACATATGTAATGAAGGACAGTATCCAGCTTAACAGTGCACTCCTTGGGGGTTAGAGCTTCTTTAAAAAGTCACAATTGGCATTGACAACTGCTTTTACACATATGCTACTACACTATGTACACAGGTTTTTTGCCATTTTTGTCCATATAGTAGGTATTTAAAAATATCAACTAAATAAATGATTTAGGCTAACACACTATTGCTTTAAAATATTGCTATATCAATCAATGCCAATCCTAGTGAGACAAATTGCACGAAGTTGAACTTAATGTGTATTGTTGAGTCCTCTACATATTATTTAGATGTTGTGTTGTTTGTGCTTGGTCGAGTTTTCTTCTTTCTCGTACTCTACCATTTTCATCTTGTCAATAATGTTGCCTATTTGTCAAGTCGATTGTACAAAGGTGATTGGTCTAAAAACTCAATAGTCAATACTCAATACATGAAGTCAGTCATTGCAATGAATTATTCTCATTATTATATTTGCGCTACTATGTTTATGGTTGCATGGTGAAAATGAAATCGAGACTGCATTCAACTATTTGAAGCAAAACTTGAACCTTCACCCCAATAAATGTGTCTGGATTGCCGGTGTAGCAATATTTTGTCAGGATTTATTAGTTCCTCCACTAGCACTTATCACATTGTTTGACCGCCCTTATTTCTGTTTATTTCAAGAATTTACAATGACGATAAACCTTTTAATTTTCATATTTTGTGCCTGATGGCAACATTATATTTTCTAATATTGTTAGAAAGGCAGTTCTATGGCATATTTGATGAGGAATGATAGATGTAACAATGGTTTTGTGTTCTATTGTTGCAGGAGGGAGGTGAAGGGAGTACAGATGGAAGAGGGCGAGGGGATGGGAACAAGAGTGAAAAGGCTTGGATGGCTCGCATTTGGGCAGACTTTGACGGGCAGTACATGAAACCGTTCCTCACGCATACGCGGCCCACTCTACTAGAGACGCTGCCAGTGTGTTGTAACCCACTGGCTCGTATTCTCACAACTACGGAGCAGATGACACAGGTAATATCTTATTCTCTGTCTCTATACACTACATATGTGTTTACCAGTGCCTAATTGATTTCAATCAAACAATGTTTTTAAGATTGATATAAATAATGTTAAAAAAAAACTTGTTCCTAAAATACATTTGATGTCATTTGGAGCTGGATAGATGACTTAATTTTGTAGGCCTAAACTGAGTGATATTAAGAGCATGTCCCACCCCCCAAAAAATTGTGGTTGTTTTCAATTTGTCTATTTTACATTCAGCCGACTTTGGTGAATATTTGAGAAAGTAGACCGAGGTTGATACATCCACCTTAATTTCATATATTTTTCAGCAGAGCAAAATGACTAATTGAATGTCCCATTACGACATCATATACTGTAGTCGGCTACTTGGGTTTCAGGAGGGTTGCAGTCGGCTGGATTCCGACTCTGATCTCTGCATTGATGAGCACGATCCGGGCTTTACGGAGCCACGGAGAGCTTCACAAAGAGTGAGTAATGCAATAATAGCCTATCAGTATCACTAACCACCAGTCCCATTGCTCATCCAACATGCTCTCCCCTTCAAACAGTTATGATTTGTGTTTTAATTTTTATCAGAACAGCTGTTTCTCTCCAACATGGACCCTAGGGTTAGTCGTGACTGTCAAGAATATTCTTTCAGATTTTATTAAAGATAAATTGTATCATTTATAGTTTATTTTAGTGTTAAGTTGAAAAGCTTACACCCTGTTTAACTAGTGCATTCCATTTGATGCATGTTGGTTCACGTTTCTGTATTAGGTCTTTGAAATAATGTCATGATCGATAAAACAGGTTCTGGATTTGTAGGCGAGTCTCCAGTAAAAAAAGAAAAAGTTGCAAAGAATTAGATAATGTTATAAGGATTACATATTAGAGGTGTGCGAGTAGCAATTTTCTGGTTCGAGTCGAGTTCGAGTTCGAGTAGTTCAAAACCAGACATTTTTCGAGTTGAGTTCGAGTAGTAAAAAATTGAAGTACTTAAATATGCTGGGATTCATTGGGAAATAGGTAGCCTATAAGAAAGAATCGTACAACAAGGTGAATACATTTCTTGTTACTTTAAATAACTTAGTCTTAAGTTAACAGTAAGTAATCTTAACTTAGGCCTAGGCCTAGGCCTACAAAACAACAACAAGGCCTGGCTAGGCTAGGCACAAGAGCCTAGGCCTAGACCTAGATTAGCCTATTGCATTTGTAACTAAATCTAAATCTGAAGTCACCTTGTAATTTTTTTGGCCTTTGGGTCAGTAGCAGGCCACTTCGAAGCAGAGTTCATTCTACACTCATGAAGTGTTAGCTGTGTCCTAGCCTGCATTGGCCTAGGCCTAGGCCTAGCTGGTGTATGGCTAGACTTAAGACATTTTAAAGGCCAAAAGAATTACAAGGTGAGTTTAGTTAGTTACAATTCGCTAGGCTGTTGTGCCTAGCCTAGCCTACCATAGGAATGACACTAGGCCTAGGCCAGGCCTTGTTGTTTTGTAGGCCTAGGCCCATTAAGTGTTAGCTGCCTCCGTATAGGTTATCTTGGGTTAGCTGTGTCAGCCTGCATTGGCCTAAGCCTAGCCCTAGCTGGTGTATGGCTAGACCTAGACATTTTATTTTTGAATAAACTCGGCGTAGATCAGAAGATGCCTAGACTGAAGATGTCTAGCACAACTTGTTGTGCTTCCACAATTGACTTTCATAGTTGCCGCACACATTTCGGTGCATTTATCGATCGCACAAAAAAAACACGATACAAAAAACAGATAGCCTTCAAAAAGACAGGCCAGCCATAAGATATCTAGAGGAAATGATGTTCCAAAAACGTCTCGTAGCCATACCGGATGTTTGGGCGGGGCTTACGTATGCAGCTACAACTTAAGCTCCGCCCCCAACGCTCACTACAGTGTAGTATAAACAGCGTTTTGACGATCTCCAGCGATATATCGCGCAATAATCGAAACTCGAAAAAAACTCGATAGTCGAGTAGTAATATGTGAATTTCGAGTCGAGTACTAAAAACTCGACTCGACTCGAAAACTCGAGTACTCGCACACCCCTATTACATATATTTATTCTTGTCAAGCGGGAAAACCCACTTTGCTCTGCACGTGATCTCAGATCCAGAGTTCTCATTATTCCTTGCGGCTTTCCTTTATTTTCAACTATTTTCTACATTTCTCATAGATGGCACAATTTTCTATTATAAAAACAGATGTAAGCACACGTGATGAAGTAATGTTTTCTGCATTCTTGGGATTTAGTGTGCCTATGCACTATGCAGGAAACCTACTTAGAAAAAGTCCAATGGGCCAGATAATCTGCCTGCTTGCCTGTAGGCCCCTATGTCTCTCCACGCAATGTCATTTGTTTAGTTGTGAATCTTGATCATCTGATTTGGGATATGTCAGTAGTTTGGATAATCTATTGTTGAACTCAACACGCATGCAAATTTAAAAGGTAGCTTGAAAACATTTCTCTAAATTACAATATAAATGTCTGCTTGAATTGCATCCAGACTTCAGTTCACCAATTGACTTTAATTTATAGTGAAAGGACAGTACACTTTTATTGAAATATAATTGGCAATAATTGAGTTTCTGACACTGACAGAATTATACATTTCAATTTGCAAGTGAGCATCTCCAAAATTCTCTGAATACATACAACCTAACTTGAAATAGCTCAAAGGAATAGACACGTTTGCCCCATTGATATTGTTGCTTTGTATTACGCAGTGTAGCAGATCGAAAGGTTATTAACTGTGGGTACAGTTTGATATGTCAACTCTCTTTAGAGTGTTGCTTTGCAAGAATCGCACATTCATATATATTCTGAATAAAAAGCTTTAAATTATCAAGTCTCGATCGAACCTATTACTATGTTGACGAATTATATTTGCTAATCAATCGCATATGTGTACTGTACCTAAAAACGTGTTTCTTAGGAATTTCGAGGCATTGAAGATGAATGTGCAGCAAATCATTGTTTGTATTAAGTATTAACTTATAACATTAGTTTTAAAAATTGTGTTCTTCCTTATTTGGTAATAAGTAACAACATCCTTTTTTGTTGCTTTTTTTCTTGAAGTTCATTCTAAAATCACTGCTAGCAGCACTTAATTATGTACATGATAATAGTGTATTAGAATTAATTAATATTAAAGATGGTTCCTATGGTATAAGTTTTCAAAACATGGCTGATTTCCTTTTTTTTCCAATATACATGATATGCCAAACCACCCAGACCATCTTATGATTTTCTCACTTAAATATTCATGTATTTTGATTTCTCAATATTTCAACACTATGCTATGATATTTTGTATAATAGTTTTTCTTACGATATTATTTTTCTCTCAAATGCTTGCAAACAATTGAAGGAGGAAACAGATGCGCACAGCCAGCATTCTGTCGAGGCTTCAAATTTTATGTAACACAGACGATAGTCTAATGAAATCTTCCTGGTACGTGAGAAAACAATTTTTACTACATATTTATGTCACTGTGTACACTGTTGGTGTTATTTTATGCCAGTTCATAACTGGTTCGATGTTTTTTTTTTAAGTTTTACCGTCCTCGTTCATTGAATCCTTGTATTTATGCCTTTGTTTGTTAGTAGTACTTTTGTTTGTCTCTATGTTGACTGTTGTAAACTCACTGAAGTTAGTCATTGTTTGTGTTTTGTTTGTCCTTGTCGTTGATGTTTGGTTTTAATTTGTTTTCAGACTATCCCTCCTACCAGCTTCATATCACCAATGACAGCTTTTCCTGAATTACACTCTTAGCCTTATGTGCAAGTCCACACATCTCTGTCCTCGTATGATTGTGTAACACAGTTGAGCAACTTATCCGTAGGGAACTTAGCTATGAAGTCAGTAGATTTTGTGCACTTATAGAAAGGTGATTTGTTTAATTTTGGTGGGAAGTGGGTACCGGTATATTATACTTTGTTGTTCTGTTGAGATAATTTACATAGATATAATTTTATAAATTTATAATTTTAAATAAATTTTCATATACATATAGTAAAGAATGTTTTCTTTTTATATTAGCTTACCGGTATATACAGCCATTTTAAGTACTGTTAGTAGGCCTATTGTGTTTTTGCTGAAATCCAAATCACTTAACATATGATATTTTAAAGATTTTCTGTTGAAATCCATTGCTGAAATTCAGCCTTATCTTTGGTCTGCTGTTTAGTGTGCTGTATTATTTAATCAATGTTTTTGCTTGCTCAACTAGATATCCCATTTTCATGAGCACTGTTACCTTACTCAGAATTTGTCAGCAAAACATTTTGAATTATTACAAACATTTGTAGCATCTCAAAAGCTCAATCACACAGTATGTAGTGACACAAAGTTTTGTCCTCATAAGGCTAGGCTAGTTGTAACAGAGAAATAATAACCAAAGTTTTGGTGAAACTGAAACCATACTAAAGCTAAAACGTTCATACACAGGTTTATTAATTTTACAGCATTTGGCAAATACATATAGTACATTATCCTATTGAGTTATCCAAAACATGGGATTTATTTGAATTTCAGAATGGCATGGCAACACTAGTTTTTAATTTCACTCAATTACAATGTATATTGTATTTCATTATGTCTTGCACAACAATGAGTAGGCATAATTCATTATCATGTGGGCTCACTAAACTTCATTGTAGATTTCTAATATAAATACAGTGTTCATGAAAATGGGTTGATAAATACGGCTCTCGTAATGTATGCACCCCCGCATATTGTATTCATTGTATTGTATATCAATTACCGTAATATTCAATGCAAATCTTGACCAAACGTACTCTTTTGTTACAAAATTTAGGTCACATGTAATTCCCCGCCATTTTCATTTGACCACTTTTAAGCATCGGACTCAAGGCGAGAAAGGTAGATAATCTATAGAAGTGAATACTGTTTTTCTTTAACAACTATTAATTATCATATTTGTGATGATTGCCGTCATGAATCTGATAAAAGATAATATTAGACTTGTAATAGTATTATGTTAGGAGGAGAAGACAGTTTCCAGTGTCACTTGATTAAGCTATTGCCTACAGAGTGGGAGCTTGGGTTGCATCTCAACCGGGGAGTTGAGTTCTGCAACACGATTGGTCGACACTAGAGTCCGTCTCTCCGTCGCGTCTGGCAAGGACATCTAACCGAGTCGTGGATCGTAATCATCACGCTCGTCAATCACTATGGCCTGTTCTGCATGTCACTGTCTGCACGTTATTTTATATTCAAAACATGTTTCGTGTTTCAACTTCAATTTTCTGCCACATTGTTTTCATGGCACTGTATAACGGTTTTCAAAATGTTGCGACTAGTGGATATTATATTGTAATCTCATACAGTATTTGTGTTTTGTTGTATGTGTACGTGTTATTAGAGTTGTATGTGTATGTAGCTTTATTATAGCAAAATTATTGAAATGGGTCCTTTTATTATTGCAGGCAGGCCATGTAATGTAAGTTAAGCAAACAAACAAACAGAACAGCAATTGTTATTCATAATAGAGGGTGGATATGTTTGTTTCACACATATTAATCTCTACTTGGAAGTACTTGAGATTGTTTCTAAATGTGTATGTATGCCATGTACATGTTTCTAGCAGTTTCAACACTGATGGCATTTTTAAGAAAACCAAATAATCTACATTATTGTAGTATATTTAAGTTGTACTATCAAAATTTAACAAAACTGCCTACATATATAGCCTTTAGACATAGAGGAAGTAAAATCAATATATTATGGCTATATTGCCTTTTTTAAATTAATTATTATTGTGGGTTGCCGATATTTGTCAATCAAGCCAAGCTGTACCAATAAAATCTTCCCAGTCTATGTAAAAAAAATCCACCCTCTGATGATTACTGTTTCTGTACAAGTGTGTCAAAGAAATTGCATTTTAACTACCAGTACCCTTTAATTAATTACTATTATGAATCTATGAATGTTGATTTCTTTGTTATGCTTGAGAAAGGCTGTGAAATTAATTTCGTCAGTTATTTCATGTGGTTCTGGTTTCATAAGTGTGGTAGACCTGTTTTGAGATGTGTCTGCGATACTGCCATCACCCTTCTCACGTCTATTGTTGTATCACTGACTGAAATGTTTGGCTCATCTGCAAAGAAATTATCTTGCTTTCAGTGTGATTTGCTCACTTGTTTTAAGCCACACCATTCGTTGGCACATGTGATACAAATAATAACTATAAACATTTGCATGGCATTTTGTATGCTTCTCTTGTGGAATTGTTGGGAAACGGTTTAATTATAATAGATTTATGGCCATGGTTAATATCCGTGAGTTGTGCCGGATTTGGCCAAACTAAACCGTGTTGAGTTTGAAAAAACTTAGATGCAACACTATGCAAGGGTAGCCTATATACTATACAGATACTTAGTGAATATGGGAGGTTTTATTATTTAAGTTTTTCAAGTAATTTTACTTCAAAAAATTAAAATGCACTGTTTGCATTCAGTGCTAAATACGATTAAATATGATTCTAAAGTTAGTTTATCCAAAGTAAGTTACCCATGTATTTTCTATTAATTTATTTCATGTATGTATAAATTCCTTTTACACAGGAAATAAAGTAACAAACTTAACTTTAATTTAAAATACTTTAACAAATGTTTGTTTTTGTTGTCCCAGGAGTCGGAAGTGCAACAGCTGTGAATACAATGGCCAATGGGTGAATAGTGAATACCATTGATAAGGGAAAACTATTAAAATGCTTGATCAAATTTTGTTAGCTTGCTGTGCTTTCAAAAATAACTTCTCACACCTCATGGTCACATTTTGTATACCCACTATCTATAATATTTACAGTGATGCCAACAATCACACAAGTCATGTCATATCGAGTTTAGGTACTTAATTAAACACATTGCCCATTTTAAGCAAAGGACCACACTTTTCCTGGGTACTTCTTTTTTCCTGAATGCATGGACATGGTATAATAATGAAAAATAAGAGGTTATATATCTGATATTCTGTAATTGCTGGTGAAATAGGTATTTGCATTTGTTCATTCCAAACCATTTTGTCGTCTTCAGTTTTATAAGTTATCTTTTGTTGCTTATTCATATCTTGTGTTGAAAACAGTGGTATTGTTTCTTCCTATGTAACATCAGTTCCAGAAAAGTTAAAATAGCTGTTTGATACAGCTTACTACTTGTATCTGGTTTATATTATGTTTACATAAATATGTGCGTATGCCATGCTTTAGATTCAAATTGTATAGGGACTGGAATTTTGTTACACATGTATGTTTTACTAAAGAAAGTCTTATATTGACCATATATTTCAACATCGCTTTGTAGACAGTGAGGCTAATCAAAACTAGCCTCTGCCTTATAATGGAGAGATACAGAACAGAAACAATGACAATGTAATATTAAACAACATGTTAGAGAGTTAATAATAGGATGTACTTCGACACGACATGTGTTGCCTCTAAGAGAAAAAAAATATGGTCACAAAACAATATTGTTAATTTATTGTCAAGTTATCTAGTCCTTTTTGTGGTTCTATATAAGTTAGAGGATGGTATCTCTATTACTTAAAGTATAAATAAATTAACCACAGAAACCATATGGAAATGTATTTGCAGTCTGCAAAAGATTTATAGATGGGATATTATACTGTAATACCATTTTTATTGCTGTTACTAACTAATACATAATTATTATTGTTGTATTATTTACAAGATTCCTTGTGTAGTGTGTAGAAAATTAGTGTTGTAGTGCCTATCTCTCATAGAAATGGTGCGAAACATCTTGCCAGTTACAACTGGGGTGTTCTCAAGATAGAGCTCTGTGATTCTCTTTGTGGGCATTCTCAATTTGAGCCAGGTACTTTTCATCATTACCGGTAAGTGTTGTATGCAAGTTTGAAAAATATTTCGATCTTCATGTTAGTTCCACTTTTAAATTCACTTTTCTCAAGAGATGGCCCACACAGAAGTCCAAATGATATCCCTATAGTGCAGTTTATTCATACAATATTACATAAATATGGTTTAACTGTACTGAACTAGTATTTATAAAACATGGATGTAACAAGAAGTGTGTATAAACAATTTACTTGTGATTTAATTGTACAATTTTGGTGATATATTTGGGTATGATAAGATAGTAATAAACTATAAATTTGCAAAACCTCAATTGGAAAAAAAATACTTAATTACTAATTACAAAATTACTTTATGGCTAAATGTATTCGTGACCTGGAGCAACATATCTAAATCTATTGATTACTTTTTAATGAAGAATACTACAAGTAAAGTTGTTACAAAAACTTGAAAACGATTATAGACATTTATAGGAACAATTATTTTGATTCGATAAAATTGCAACATTTACCAAAGTATGCTCTACTAACGACATTGTGCAGCTTGTGTATGTTCGCTAGTATGTCATATGGTCTGGTGGGTTGCGCATTGTGGAATGTAACATGCAGGTCAAAAATTGTAAACTAAAAGTAAGCCCCTCAACTAAAATTGATTAGCACTTAACTAGTATTTGGTTCGTGCCTCACAGTGAGACACTGGTATGGTACACTAGAAGCAGGAAAATGCCTCCAACTTCAACAAGCAGCACAAAATATAACCCTTGGAAGTAGTCTAGAATATTAGGATTTAGTGAAGCAAATATATGTTGCATATAAGACTTTATTTGAAATCAAAATATTGACATTTTAAACACATGTAATATTATAAAGTAGAAGGAAACACAATTTTTAAGAAACAAAGACCAAACTATAATAATTTAATAAAACACATTTGTTGAGAGCCAACTCGATCCCTTGGAATTAATCGAAGCTCGGATCCATGTTTTAGGAAGACATTTCCTGCAAGAAAAATATAACTTTGTGAATATCTTTGAGTTGGGTCCACACTATGGTTATATGAGTATTTCAGGGTTGCCACTTTCAAGGATTTTATCCTAATCTCAGGATTTTTAGAGTGTCTCAAGGATAACAGGATTTTGGGCAAAACCTTAGTATTTTCTACTGTCTTTAAAAAATACATTATTAATACATTTTTAAAAATTCAGCTAAAAAAGCAATGTAGACAGTAAAAGAACATCAGGTACCAGTAAAAATAAACATAAGTGACTGCATAACATTTCCCGCAAGTGGTAGTTATGGTAAGTAAAAGTAGGCTAAAACGTTAAATATATTCGAAGAAAATTCCGATTCTTATGCGTTTCTGCACGTAATGATGACTAGATTCTCGAAAATCGGGCTGGCATAACATATTTTGGCATGAAACCTGAAAATTTGTAACATTCCTTCGCAGTTATAATATGCTAATGCTAAATATAACTGTTTTCAAGGATTTCTCAGGATTTTTTTAGTTTCTTACAAGGATAAAAAAAATTGACTTGGTGGCAACCCTGGAGTATTTAGTACTGGTAGGCTATGATTATAAGGTAATTATATAAAACCACTGAATGGCTTAGTTGAGAATTACAATAGGCCTATCATCATCTAGGCTATGATATGACATTTAACATATGCAATGAAATTAAATGAGTTCATTAATATGCTCAAGCCTTGTAATAAAGAAGCTGAAGAGTACCGGTACTGTTATTCAAATTACTGTATCATTGACTCATTGTCATTACTATTTCATGCAAAGTAAATGTTGACCAGGACATTTTGCCACGTCGATAAATTAATATATTTTGTAGGTTGGCTCAAACTGTGTAGGCCTACTATGCTGTTCTCAGAAGACCATTATTTAAAAACAAAACTTGGAACAAAACCATGCAATTCATAATCTATTAATTGTCAAGATGGAATCAATAAAAATAAATGAAATGAAAAAACTGAAAAAACAAATCGAATGGGCCTACAGGTAATAAACATGTGGTTATGACCTTCTATGAACTACAATTCTAAAAGACTAGTTAATGTGAGAGGTGGATCCGTTCAGTTTCTTGGACTGTTGATTGTACTGTAATTCGTAAATCATGCATTTTATAGCTACACCCATCGTTGCAGTTAAATGCAGTTACATTTTTGCTTCCATTATAGGGGTTTGGAAAGAAGAAACATTAGCAGATACGTAGTCATCAAATCTTTAAGTGCCTTAATAAATTAATTTCATTTTTATTCTTGATGTCTAGGTTGGAGGTGGTGGTGGGTTGGATTCAGTCACACTAATTGAGCAGAACTCAGACAATGCAATACCTGCTGTTTGCTGTGGATTGATTCCAATGCCATCTTCAGTTATGATAGCAGATGTTGCTGGAGGAACTTTAAATTCTTCAGCAGCAAACTTGAGCACCGCAGTAAATGGAGTACTATCTGGCACACTCAGTCTAGAATAATAACAAGTTTAGTCAAAGACAAGAAACATGCAACCAGTTGTTATGTTATTTCAAGCTATGCTTAGAAAGACGTTTAAAAGATATCTGATGACGGAAAATGCCTACCTAACTTTACGTTTATCATTGCATAGGGTAATGTAAAGATACTCACACTTTGAACGGCAGCTTTGGATCGGATGTTAATATTATCTTGAATGTGACTTTTGACCTGTAATTTTAAAACATAAGATCAAAGTCTAGCACCAAAAACTAATTAAAGATAACAGACAGTGCATTGTAGGGTACTGGGTTCAATAGAACCCATTTTAAGATTTGTCCGCATATCTAAAAACACTAAACCTACATCCCAATAAACTTGCCCACATGTAGAGTAACCCTAGGCCTACATATAGACAGGCCTAGGCCTATATCATCATTCAATTATATGAGTGATATATTCTAGGCCTAGCTAAGCCTACGCTAAAAGAGGTTGGAGGGCGGGTGAGTCAATGTAGGCTACAACACACACTGAACAATTATATGCACGGCTATAAGCAAAGGATATCACCTTGGTAGGCTTAGGCCTAAGCCACTTCACATGTTCTAAGCTAACCCTCGTTACTAGGATAAATAGACGTATGCTATGACTAGCCTAGGCTAGGCCTAAGGCCTAGGATTATTATTATTTTTGATTATCCATAAGTCTGGAGTACGGGACCTACCGGTACCGTCTATTAGTTGTATTGGTTTAAAGAATCGCCAAGAGTGGATAGCCCTACCATATGTCAAAAACAGGCCTGTCATAGCCTAAGCTAGGCTAGGCCTAGGCTAGGCCTTGGTCCTCGCCTAGACCTAGCCTTCAGTGTAGATCTACATGAAGTCTACAGTTCCCAACTCATAAACACAGTCGTAATAGGCTATACTTACGTCATATTTTATTGATCAACCCTCGAGTAGCAATAATAATTAATAAACGCAAATAATCAAAAGTAGGTTATCCCAGGCTGGAATATGTGCACGGATCGCATGCGTGGTTTTTTTGACAACTACACTTACAGACGACTCGACCAGCTGTTTCGATCTATCGACTTGTTTCTCAGATAATCGATTTCTCTTGATATTCAAGTCGACACTTTCCTAATCAATGCTTTCCTTTCGTGGTTAATCCCTTATTTTTTTAAAGTGTTGTCTTGTGTGCTTAAATCACAGTATCCTTAGATGGCATACATACATACATACATACATACATGTTTTACTAGGTCTACACAAATGATTAAATAATTATTGGCTGATTTATTTACGGAGTGGCTATTCCCACGATTATCGTGGCACGAAAACACGATAATCGTGTCCCATAATCGTGGGAATAGTCTCCCCACTCTGCGGCAGCTATTCCCACGATTGACCCGTGGACCTAAAACTCGTGCCCGCTAATCGTGGCGATAGCTAGAGCGCCAAGTAAAAGCTATCGCCACGATCAGGGCCACGAGTATCGTGCGGTACGAAACCCGGCAACCATGTAAACCTCCAACTCGTGGCGATAGCTAGAGCGCCATGTAAATGCTATCACCACGATCGGGCCAAGAGTCTCGTGCGGCAGGGGCGGACTGGGATTACAAGGCCCGGGATGCTGGGTTTTGGGGGGCCCGCACGAGGTGGCGCGGCACAGCTAGTGTCTGGGGCGAAGCCCCAGCCACCAGAGGCAATTACGCCGAAGGCGTGAACCTTTTTTTTGGGGTTGCATTGAATTTTATGGCCTAAAACGCGATTTTAAGACGCGATTAACAGAGGCCAGCCTACCAGTAACACTACCGGGTGAGTAATTAAAATATAAAGAAAACGATATTCGAGGTAGGCCAACGGCCATTAGTGTTACTGCTAAGTACTAAATATTGTCACTCGCAAGTCGCAAAGTGCTAGCGTGCGAGCGGATTTCACAAGGTTTCCCAGGCGATGGGGGTTATTGGCGAGTCTCAAGATTCTGTGAGTTAAGTTTGGGCGAGATTTTTTAGCAATATACAGAGAAGTATTAACATCATGGGATAGGATACCTTTCGGGCCCGGACTGCCAAAGGGCCCGGATTTGCCTAGGGGCCCGGGATGCGATCGCATCGCATGCGATCGCAGAAATACTCTCAGGTGGCTCTTATCTACTGTGGTACGTCAGAATCGTGCCCCTAAGAACAAGCCATCTCACATAGACATGTAACGCCCAAAAAGATTCTCAGGTGGCTCTTATCTACTGTGGTCCGTCAAAATCGTGCCCCTAAGAATGAGCCACTTCTTGGTGACATGGTACGACCAATATCACTCTCAGGAAGCTCTTATCTACTGTGGAACGTCAGAATCGTGCCCCTAAGAACGAGCCACTTCATATAGACATGTTACGGCCAATATGACTCTCAGGTACGTCTTATCTACTGTGGTATGTCAGAATCGTGCCCCTAAGAACGAGCCACTTCATAAAGACATGTTACGCCCAACACGACTCTCAGGAGGCTCTTATCTACTGTGGTATGTCAGAATCGTGCCCCTAAGAAAAAGCCACTTCATAAAGACATGTTACGCCCAATACAACTCTCAGGAGGCTCTTATCTACTGTGGTATGTCAGAATCGTGCCCCTAAGAACGAAACACTTCATATAGACATGTTACGCCCAATACAACTCTCAGGAGGCTCTTATCTACTGTGGTATGTCAGAATCGTGCCCCTAAGAACGAGCCACTTCATAAAGACATGTTACGCCCAATACAACTCTCAGAAGGCTCTTATCTACTGTGGTATGTCAGAATCGTGCACCTAAGAACAAGCCACTTCATATACACATGTTACGGCCAATATAACTCTCAGGTACGTCTTATCCACTGTGGTATGTCAGAATCGTGCCCCTAAGAACAAGCCACTTCATAAAGACATGTTACGCCCAATACGACTCTCAGGAGGCTCTTATCTACTGTGGTATGTCAGAATCGTGCACCTAAGAACGAGCCACTTCATATACACATGTTACGGCCAATATAACTCTCAGGTACGTCTTATCCACTGTGGTATGTCAGAATCGTGCCCCTAAGAACAAGCCACTTCATAAAGACATGTTACGCCCAATACGACTCTCAGGAGGCTCTTATCTACTGTAGTATGTCAGAATCGTGCCCCTAAGAACGAGCCACTTCATAAAGACATGTTACGCCCAATACAACTCTCAGGAGGCTCTTATCTACTGTGGTATGTCAGAATCGTGCCCCTAAAAACGAAACACTTCATTAAGACATGTTACGCCCAATACAACTCTCAAAAGGCTCTTATCTACTGTGGTATGTCAGAATCGTGCCCCAAGGAACGAGCCACTTCATATAGACATGTTACGGCCAATATGACTCTCAGGTACGTCTTATCCACTGTGGTATGTCAGAAGCGTGCCCCTAAGAACAAGCCACTTCATAAAGACATGTTACGCCCAATACGACTCTCAGGAGGCTCTTATCTACTGTGGTATGTCAGAATCGTGTCCCTAAGAACGAGCCACTTCATAAAGACATGTTACGCCCAATACAACTCTCAGGAGGCTCTTATCTACTGTGGTATGTCAGAATCGTACCCCTAAGAACAAGCCACTTCATATAGACATGTTACGCCCAACACAACTCTCAGAAGGCTCTTATCTACTGTGGTATGTCAGAATCGTGCCCCTAAGAACGAGCAACTTCATAAAGACATGTTACGCCCAATACAACTCTCAGGAGGCTCTTATCTACTGTGGTATGTCAGAATCGTGCCCCTAAAAACGAAACACTTCATATAGACATGTTACGCCCAATACAACTCTCAGGAGGCTCTTATCTACTGTGGTATGTCAGAATCGTGCCCCTAAGAACGAGCATATTCATTAAGACATGTTACGCCCAATACAACTCTCAGGAGGCTCTTATCTACTGTGGTATGTCAGAATCGTGCCCCTAAGAACGAGCCAATACATTAAGACATGTTACGCCCAATACAACTCTCAGGAGGCTCTTATCTACTGTGGTATGTCAGAATCGTGCCCCTAAGAACGAAACACTTCACATAGACATGTTACGCCCAATACAACTCTCAGGAGGCTCTTATCTACTGTGGTATGTCAGAATCGTGCCCCTAAGAACAAGCCACTTCATAAATACATGTTACGCCCAATACAACTCTCAGGAGGCTCTTATCTACTGTGGTATGTCAAAACCGTGCCCCTAAGAACAAGCCACTTCTTCGATGTGGCTAATCCCAAGACTATTGTGGCACGAACACACGATTAATAGGGGCACGATTCTGACATACCACAGTAGATAAGAGCCTCCTGAGATTTGTATTGGGCGTTACATGTCTATATGAAGTGGCTCGTGTTAAGGGGCACGATTCTGACATACCACAGTAGATAAGAGCCTCCTGCGAGTTGTATTGGGCGTTACATGACTATATGAAGTGGCTCGTTCTTAGGGGCACGATTCTGACATACCACAGTAGATAAGAGCCTCCTGAGACTTGTATTGGGCGTAACATGTCTATATGAAGTGTCTCGTTTTTAGGGGCACGATTCTGACATACCACAGTAGATAAGAGTCTCCTGAGAGTTGTATTGGGCGTAACATGTCTATATGAAGTGGCTTGGTCTTAGGGGCACGATTCTGACATACCACAGTAGATAAGAGCCTCCTGAGAGTCGTATTGGGCGTAACATGTCTATATGAAGTGGCTTGTTCTTAGGGGCACGATTCTGACATACCACAGTAGAAAAGAGCCTCCTGAGAGTAGTATTGGGCGTAACATGTCTATATGAAGTAGCTCGTTCTTAGGGGCACGATTCTGACATACTACAGTAGATAAGAGCCTCCTGAGAATCGTATTGGGCGTAACATGTCTATATGAAGTGGCTCGTTCTTAGGGGCACGATTCTGACATACCACAGTAGATAATAGCTTGCTAAGAGTCGTATTGGGCGTAACATGTCTATATGAAGTGGCTTGTTCTTAGGGGCACGATTCTGACGTACTACAGTAGATAAGAGCCTCCTGAGAGTCGTATTGGGCGTTACATGTCTGTATGAAGTGGCTCGTTCTTAGGGGCACGATTCTGTCATACCACAGTAGATAAGAGCCACCTGAGAGTTGTATTGGGCGTATCATGTCTATGTGAAGTGGCTTGTTCTTAGGGGCACGATTCTGACGTACCACAGTAGATAAGACGTACCTCAGAGTCATATTGGCCGTAACATGTCAATATGAAGTGGCTTGTTCTTAAGGGCATGATTCTGACGTACCACAGTAGATAAGACGTACCTGAGAGTCATATTGGCCGTAACAAGTCTATATGAAGTGGCTTGTTCTTAGGGGCACGATTCTGACATACCACAGTAGATAAGAGCCTCCTGAGAGTCGTATTGGGCGTAACATGTCTATATGAAGTGGCTCGTTCTTAGGGGCACGATTCTGACATACCACAGTAGATAAGAGCATCCTGAGAGTCATATTGGCCGTAACAAGTCTATATGAAGTGGCTTGTTCTTAGGGGCACGATTCTGACATACCACAGTAGATAAGAGCCTCCTGAGAGTAGTATTGGGCGTAACATGTCTATATGAAGTGGCTCGTTCTTAGGGGCACGATTCTGACATACTACAGTAGATAAGAGCCTCCTGAGAATCGTATTGGGCGTAACATGTCTATATGAAGTGGCTTGTTCTTAGGGGCACGATTCTGACATACCACAGTAGATAAGAGCTTGCTAAGAGTCGTATTGGGCGTAACATGTCTGTATGAAGTGGCTTGTTCTTAGGGGCACGATTCTGACGTACCACAGTAGATAAGAGCCTCCTGAGAGTCGTATTGGGCGTAACATTTCTATATGAAGCGGCTCGTTCTTAGGGGCACGATTCTGACATACCACAGTAGATAAGAGCCTCCTGAGAGTTGTATTGGGCGTAACATTTCTATATGAAGTGGCTTGTTCTTAGGGGCACGATTCTGACATACCACAGTAGATAAGAGCCTCCTGAGAGTCGTATTGGCCGTAACTTGTCTATATGAAGTGGCTCGTTCTTAGGGGCACGATTTTGACATACCACAGTAGATAAGAGCCTCCTGAGAGGTGTATTGGGCGTAACATGTCTATATGAAGTGGCTTGTTCCTAGGGGCACGATTCTGACGTACCACAGTAGATAAGAGCCACCAGAGAGTCGTATTGGGCGTAACATTTCTATATGAAGCGGCTCGTTCTTAGGGGCACGATTCTGACATACCACAGTAGATAAGAGCCTCCTGAGAGTCGTATTGGCCGTAACATTTCTATATGAAGCGGCTCGTTCTTAGGGGCACGATTCTGACATACCACAGTAGATAAGAGCCTCCTGAGAGTCGTATTGGCCGTAACTTGTCTATATGAAGTGGCTCGTTCTTAGGGGCACGATTTTGACATACCACAGTAGATAAGAGCCTCCTGAGAGGTGTATTGGGCGTAACATGTCTATATGAAGTGGCTTGTTCCTAGGGGCACGATTCTGACGTACCACAGTAGATAAGAGCCACCAGAGAGTTGTATTGGTCTTAACATGTCTATATGAGGTAACTTGTGTTCTTAGGGGCACTATCCTGACGTAGCACAGTATATAAGAGCCACATGATAGTCATATTGGGCCAATGGCGTTACTAGGGTCATAAAATTACCCGGGCAAGGCTTACAGGGGCTTGAGTAGGGTCCCAGTCGCTGGAGGCGAAAATTTTGTGGTCTCTTTTTTCTAAGCAAGAAAAATCACTACAATTTTATTTGTTATAGCGATTTGCCCACCCTACTTTGAATTGACAGAAGGGTATATATATATATTGCTAAAGCCCGTTTATTTCATCGGTTTACGGATCGTTAACGGGGCCACTAGCTGATGGACCGTGATTGTAACACAATAAACCCTTTGCAGGTAAAGAACCGTCAGCAAACAGCCCCGTTAATGAACGATTGAAAAAACGGGCGTTAAGACATGTACACACCTGTTTGTCTACATATCGTTTACTTGGAGAATTTTTACCCGGGTATGTACCCGGGTTATCGATGCCTAGTTAGGCCGGTGTATTGGGCGTAACAAGTTTATAAGATTGGGTTGGTTTCCCGGGGCACGATTCTGACGTCATTGGCGGCGCGAGCTGACAGGGTTGCCGCATTTCTCATCGTGGCGCTCGGTCGTGCGGCCTTGACGAAGACGCAGGCAACACTTGTGGCCTGATCGTGGGAATAGCTTTTGCTTCGCGCGTTAGCTATTGGCACGATTTCGTGGCACGGCCACGAGCCACTCGTGTTAATAGCTTCCGCGTAGTGGGTAAACTATTCCCACGATTATCGTGCCACGATAATCGTGGGAATAGGGCTTCCCATTTATTTAACTCGGACACCAACTCCAGAGTTGGCTGTACTGGCTTTTGAAGCTGAAGCTAACCAATCACGAGAGAGTTCTCGACCGTGTGGTGCCCGCCAGCGCCAGGCTACAGTCCAATTTCCAAAGTACAGTCTATGGCAAAGGTCTATGGTGTGGTCCCCCTGTCATCAATGGCTGCAAGCAGAGGTTTTGTTAGTACTGGATATTTTAATTTCTTGGCTGTGAAATGTGTGATTCAGCCCACGTACCGACATTGTCACGAATGTGTTAAACATGGTATATTAAACAGCTCTTCTGTAACCATTCTGGACCTACGAGCGTTAACATCTAAACTACGTAAGTTTGAAAGAGAGGTTAAGGTCGTCTTTAGTGATTTCATGTGAGGTAAGCTGGGCGGTCTGCGCCTATCTAGGCCCATAGCATTGTGTTAGAAATGCCCATAGTCTTATGCAACACATCACTTATGGCAAGGAGTCTACTCTCAAATATTTCAAGAGGTATGCCTTGCCTAGGCCTAGGTCTTGCCTTATAATCAAGGACTCGCTTGAATTGTTTAGGCCTAGGGCCTAGGCCTAGCCTAGATGATCACTATGAACGCGGCCTCTTCATTTCCTTCCTGCTCACCTTGCCTCAGGCTAAGCTTTATTCAGTCTGGGCTCAGGCTAGGCCTAGGCCTAGGCTAGGCAGAGGCTAGGGCCTATGTCATTATTCTTCTTTTGGTAAATAGCGGACACAGGGTTCCACGTGAAGAAGGTAGCCTAGGCCTAGGGTAAAAGTATACGACATTGCATCATTTGAAAATAGGCCTAGGCTACCCTGTAATAAATTCACAATCATTCACAAGAGACTGTCACCCCCCCAAGCCACCTGATTTTTTAATTAAAAGTTGCTAAAGTGAAATTTAAATGATTCACATTTATTAACTAATTACATTTAAATGTAAATCACACATAGACATGAGCAAACCCATGAAGGAAACTGGAAAACGTGAGTAAAAAATGACACTGTCATTAATGCAATAACTGTACTGAAGGGGTGATAGGCCGAGGCACTCGGTACAAGCCAAATTGGAAAATGGCTTGACTCCTGTGTCCAATGGTAATTATAGGACACAGGAGGTAACCGGAAATCTTTCTTACATGTCACATTAAGGCCTACCTCAGAACATTCAAATACTACTAGGCCTATAGTTAGAATACCTAGGCCTAGGCCTACTACTACTAAGTTATATAGTATAGACTCTTCTCAAATTAAAATCAATGGAGACTCCATTAAAATGGTTGATATAGTCTGCAATTTGGGTATCTGGTTTCAATCTTATATTAGTTGGAAATACCATATCTCGAAATGTTGTACCAAAGCATATGGTATCCTAGGCCTATGTTACCTGTACCGCTTTAGAAAACTGCTACCATTCCCCATTAAAAAACTTCTAACTGAATCGCTAATTCTGTCTATATTTGACTATTGTGACTATGTCTACACAGGCATAAACAAGTCACTAGAATATGACATCCAAAAGGTTCAAAATTCATGTCTATGATTTATTCTGAACACTCCCTATAGAGAAC
This sequence comes from Isoperla grammatica, assembly GCA_945910005.1. Taxonomy (NCBI): domain Eukaryota; kingdom Metazoa; phylum Arthropoda; class Insecta; order Plecoptera; family Perlodidae; genus Isoperla; species Isoperla grammatica. The sequence goes on along the minus strand of OX246746.1, from coordinate 6,369,217 downwards.
AAATTTCTCCACATCTTATTACTCTTGGATGGTTAAACATGCAAAACCTCAGGAACCAACATATGGCAACATTAATGCATAAAATAATCAATACACAAACCCCTAAATATCTCTATAATAAACTTGCTCTTACCAAAAATTTACACACCCACAACACCCGTCAAACTAACAACCTCGTTTTCAATCATCATAACAGTAAATCTTCCCCATCTTTTTCAATTAATGGACATAGACTGTGGAACCAATTGCCGACAGCCTTAAAGACAACTAAGTCTTTGGGCGTATTGAAAATCAATTTCAAAAATCACCTGTTAGTCACAGAAGGAAAATCTAGTAATCCGAAGGCAAGCAAAACGTAAACCACTTCATGGTCAAATTTCTATTTTATGGCATATGCATATATACTTGTCGCTCTTATGATAATATACATCTGCCATTTGTGAAAAGAGCACAGTAAATTGACTGGCTGACTTTATCCAGGTTATGGAAAACTGCTAGGGTGTGGCATAGGCATTGTGTTTGCAGGCATCACTGTTGTTGTTAATATTTAGTATTGTTGTGTTAGTATTGTAGCATATAGGCTATTAATTTTGTAAATCCAATGGTTGTGTGGAAGAGCAATACATGTATCGAACAATGCCATTTTGTCCATCCATGAATGTGTACAAATAAAGACTATCTATCTATCTATCTATATTCATCAATTCATTATCTCTTTCTTATAGCAGAACTAGCAGGCGTCTCATCTCGTCGATACATCCATTTAAGTTCCAGTATTTTACAAAAGAAACGTGATTATTATGAGGTTCTTGGTATTTCTCGTAATGCATCTGCCAAAGATATCAAAAAAGCATATTATCAACTGGCAAAGAAATATCACCCAGATACCAACAAAAATGATGCTGATTCTGGACGCAAATTTCAAGAAGTGTCGGAGGCCTATGAGGTTCGTGATGTCTAGATTAGTTTTGCTTTTAAATCTTTTAATTTTATTCATGGCTCTGAATGATTTCTTTACTAAAACTAAACCAATGTATTTTGGGTTTCCTATTTAGTTATCACCTCCTAGCTCCTACCTATCCCATATTCCCTTTTTTACTCTAATTTTAGCAATTTTTAGCAACCAAAACCCTACTACAGAAAATATGACCTGAATGTCTTGTATTTTATAAAAAGGAAGAATTTAATCATTTGTCAATGTAGTATGATCTGATCTACCTAAGATATTTGTTTAGGCCTTATGGTCTTTACTTTATCAGCTGATATGTGATGACTGACGATAACACATTTAAGCCTACTGGTACAGTAGTCCTCATTGGGAAATTTTGTTTTTCAATTTTAGATCTTGAGTGACGATAGTAAACGTAAACAATATGATGCGTGGGGCACAACTTCCGATCAGATGGGTATGGGTGGTCCAGGTCGACCACGCTCCCAAGGGGCCCAAGGACAAAATTTTGATCAGAATTGGCAGTTCCGATCATCAATCGACCCAGAAGAGCTCTTTCGTAAAATTTTCGGTGAAGCAGGTTTTCGGACTGGAAGCTTTGGGGGCAATTTCGATGACTTTGCAGAGTCTACTTTTGGCTTCGGTGCTGCACAAGAGGTTTGTAAAAAACTGCAACTCACAATCTTACATGTCTTGTCAGTTCTCAACCATCTTTCCTACACTGAAGCTCTATACCCATTCAGTCTTAGTTTAAATGTTATGTAGGCCACTAGTCCTCTAATAGTCCTCTTACCTAGCACATTTTGTTGAAATTCAACAATATATTATTCTTATATCATCAGTATCACTAATTGTTCTGTTATATGTGATGCTGCCATTCTTTTTGTTGGCTTCTAGCAATATTTGAGAGCTTACTTTGCAATAGATTTTTGTTACAAAATCAAATGATACACAATATTAAAGTTATCATTGTAGTTACATGGCTGGGATAGCAATGACTGAGTGTATTAAATAATTTAATTTTTGAAAGTGGGTGTAAAGAAACTTTTTATTATGACTGCTTTCTATAACAAGAGTTTGTTCCTCAGGTTTCAATGCAGTTAACATTTTCACAAGCAGCACGTGGTGTCAATAAAGAGATTGTTGTAAACGTTGTCGACACCTGCCCAAAATGTAGGGGAAGCCGTGCTGAACCTGGAACAAAACCTGTGTCATGTTCTTATTGTAATGGCACTGGTATGGAAACAATATCAACTGGGCCTTTTGTTATGCGTTCCACATGCCGTTATTGCCACGGAACCCGGATGTATATTAAGTATCCATGTGCAGAATGCCATGGAAAAGGTTCCTGTGTCCAGAGACAAAAAATTGTTGTTCCTGTACCAGCTGGTAAGAGTTATAAGATAACTATCTACTGTATTAGGGATTCTGTATTTCGTCTACGGTTTACATACTAAATAAGTTTTCTAAATTAAATTCTAGATAAACTTAGACTAGTTAATTAGAAACAGTGGGCAAGTGGTAAATATTTTAGAATTCAAGCCCTTACTCTCAACTAACTGTTTTGAGGTCCTAGAAGGTTAATACTATGGTAAGCACCCTACATGAATTGTACCATGTTCATAACAAAATTTGTAATAATATTCTGGTTTGTTACAATGAAGAAGTTTTACTAAACTAAGTATATAGGATTACATTTTGTATATGATGATTGATGATATTACTAATTACCATCTATCCTTGTAGTAGTTGCGGCCTTCGGAGTCGATAGAAACACAAAAAGATATATACAAAACGTCGAGACTGTTTCGGCCTGACGTGGCCTTGATCACCCGACGAAGGACCTTCATCGGGTGATCAAGGCCACGTCAGGCCGAAACAGTCTCGACGTTTTGTATATATCTTTTTGTGTTTCTATCCACTCCGAAGGCCGCAACTACTACAAGGTAAGCTGTTGGTTCCTTCCTATCCTTCCCTCCAAGCTCAAACCAGCCGTTAGGCAAACTTACACACATTCACATTAATTACCATCTATGTAATTATATGTGGTTTTCATGTCCAATGTACTTTTAACAGAATTAAGTTATGAACATGTATTGTGTTATCTAAGTAGCCTATAGTTAAGGTGACCATACGTCCCGGATTTCCCGGGACAGTCCCGTTTTTTTACACTCTGTCCCGGCGTCCCGAAGACTTTTTGAAAAGGTCTTAAATGTCCCGGAATTGTGATACACGTTTATAATGTCCCGAAAATTATCGATGCGGCAAGTATTAGAACAAAATGCGTGATATATTGAGTTACTTGTGATGGCAGCTGTACACGTAGCTTACCGGTACCATATTAGCTGACCGGCCTACCCTACTCCTACCCCCTACCGTCTCCCTACCGCCTAGGCTTTGACTCGCCGCCTCCCACAGGTTCTGACTTGTATTTGGCTTGTCATTAGTCGCCGTTGAACTTTTATACTGTGTGTGTGTTTGTTTGTGCTGCGACAATGCCGCCACCAAAAAGGAAGTGTAAATTTAACAGTGAGTTACAAAAAGACTTCCCATGTTTAAAGCAATTGCGGGCAAAGGATGATTCCGACGTTTATTGCAGTCAGTGTCAATCCACATTTTCTATCGCGCACGGGGGACGATCAGACCATATCAGACATTAAAGAGCATCTTAAAATTAAAAAACATTAAAAAACAACTCACTCTAAACTCATTCTAAAACGCTTAAAACCACATAAAAAACACACTTTTTCAAAAAATGGCCTGCGGCGCTGTTGTGTGGGGCATCCGCCCCACACCCCCCATTGTTGTCGCCGGAAGTTATGTTTGTCCCGGAATTTCGATTTGTAAATATGGTCACCTTACCTATAGTCAGACTTAGCGCCATGGTTACATGACACAGTGATATTGAAATACGACATATTTCTCATAGTTAATTTCAAACTGTTATTATTGTAGGGGTGGAAGATGGTCAGACGGTCCGTATGCCTGTTGGGAAAAAGGAGATATTTATTACCTTTAAAGTAGCGAAATCGGATTACTTCCGTCGCAGTGGAGCCGATATACACACAGATGCTGACATTTCCATTTCTCAAGCCATGTTAGGAGGAACTATTCGCATACAGGGCATCTATGAAGACCAAACTATTCAGGTAAATGTTGACAATATCATTCATTATCTTACTTTTACTCTTACTAACTGTACATGTACCTACTTGATTGGTTTACATTGGAGAGGAGATAGATTAAAGTGATTGATTAATGTGATTAAGGATATCTCTAAACCCCAACGAAAAGCATGTTTCTTGTTGTTAGGAATAATTCTTGCTTCACACTCAGGAGAGGAGTTAATAGATGTGTTTGTTGGGCACTTTTTAATTATCTCTAAAAGAAAAAAAAACGTTTAAATAATGACTCACACATAATTGTGTTGAAGCACTATTCAATTTATCATCCAATTGAGTGTAAATGAGTGCAGGCCCGTTTGAGTTAAACAGTGAAAGCTATTGATTGATTATTTATTAATTTGAACTTTGCAGATAAAACCAGGAACTTCATCACATATGCAAATCTGCCTGTCTGGCAAAGGCTTAAAGAAGGTTAATAGCTTTGGCGCTGGAAATCACTACGTGAACATCAAAGTGGTTGTGCCAAGTACGCTGACCAAAGAACAGGAGACTGCAATCCAAGCGTACGCCGAGCTAGAAACCAACACCCCAGGATTTATTAGAGGGCTTTCTTACAACAAGGATGGTACATGCATGTTTGGATTTTCATTAGTTATTAATTCATCATCATCATTATCCATCGCCGTTTCCTGCTTCTGGCAGGGTCAGCTTGGGTTTCACAACCAAATTTTTCCACCTCTTCCTATCTTCCCACAATCGTACTTCCTCTACTTGCTCCCAGTTCTCTCCTCTCGTCTGTAGGTCTTCAGCAATCTTTTCCTTCCATCTCTTCCTTGGTCTTCCCCGTCTTCTTCTTCCTTCGATCTTTTTTTCATATATTCTCCTGGGCATCCTCTCTTCTGTCATCCGTTTCATGTGTCCAAACCATCTCAGCCTTGTCCTTCCCATTCTGTCCCCTAGCTTCTCCACACCAAGCATTTCTCTAATTTTTGTATTTTTAATTCTGTCTCTTCTTGTCTTTCCCACCGTGCTTCTCAGGAATCTCATCTCCGCCGCCTGTATTCGACTTTCTTCTCTATCCCCCATATTCCAGGTTTCTGCCGCATATGTGAGGATCGGTATGAAATAGGTCTTGTACAGTGTCGCCTTGACCTGTATTGGTATTTCCTAGGGGTGTGCGAGTAGCACTTTTCCAAATCGAGTCGAGTTCGAGTTCGAGTAGTAAATAACTCGCGAGTTTTGAGTCGAGTTTCGAGTAGTGCCTGAATATAATAAAAAGATACAGGAAAGGAATAACTACCGGTAGAGGACTAGGCAGACTAGACCTAGGACCCCATCTAAGCTACCGCCGAGTTCACCTAGGCTAGGCCTTGGCCTAAAAGCTGTCCCTGGGGCCAGGCCTAAAACCATATACTGTAATTTGTTCAATATTATTGTCTCCCTAGGCCTAAGGCTCAAACGATGCTCAATTCTGCCAACTGGGTCTAGGCCTACGTGATCTAGACAAGGAAAGTACTAAAGCTTGGCCTAGGTCTTGGGTCTTGGGATAGGCTAGGGCTATGCTCGAAGCATGGCCAAATGCTAGGCCTAGGACTAGGCCTACACTGTACACGGGGACCTGGCACAGGAGAAAGACTTTATTAAGAGAAACAATAGAACTACAGTGTAATCTGTTTTGCAGATGGGTTGTCAGATGGCCACTTTTGTTTTTGTGAGACCATGTTGGCGAGTGTTTCCCCATTTTGAGGTTAATAATGCAAAGATTACATTTTGAACTTGAGTTGTATGGAACGTTTTAAAAATGATTCTAAATACATGATGATCAGTAGGGAATATAATATCTTTGATGACTAGGTACTTTTAGGCCTAGGCCAGGGTCTAGGCCTAGGCCTAGGCTCTTTGAACATAGTAGGCCTATGCGTCAGCGATCTCGTAGGCCTAGGTTCTCGAAGATTCCCTTCCATTTGTTTGGCTGCCACTTCTACATCATCCACAAAAAACGCAGACACTTTTTGCGAATTTGCAGAAGTATAGGCCTAATAAGCGTCGTCTGCGTGTATCGATCTGCTCGATAATGATCGATAGGTCACTTTTTCTTCAAAGTCGATTATAAAATCGATACTTAAGCTATTTTTGGATACTAGCGCTACCTATTGGCGGTATTTTTAACCAGTTGAATACGGCGGCTCAGTCGATCAAAACTACTCGAACTCGACTCGTTTTTCATGAAAAACTCGATCACCTCGAGTCGAGTAGTAACTACTCGACCGAACTCGACTTTTCGAGTACTCGCACAGCCCTAGTATTTCCCTGTCCCACACCAGACCTTTTACACATTGATAGAAGTTACTGGCCTTTTGTATCCTGTTGTTGATTTCCTTTCTTATCTTCCCGCTTGACATTATTTCACTTCCTAGGTAGACAAAACTCTCCACCACCTCCAGGGTTTCATCTCCAATCTGCATCTCTGCATGGTGGTTCCTTCGTCTCTTTCTTCTGGCATTGTTACCACCTTGCTCTTGCTTAAATGCTTATTTTCATGCCTGCCTCTTCAATATGCCTCTTCCACCTGCCCGTGTATCTCTGCAGTGCCTCTTCATACTCGGACCATGCCACAAAGTCGTCTGCAAACAGCATAACCTCCACCTCTTCCGTTTTCTCCATCTTAACCTTATTGTGTATGTCATCCATCACTATTATGAATAGCAATGGTAACAACACACTTCCCTGTCTCATTCCTTGTGTTATTTGGAACCACCCCAACCTCCCAAACTGTGTTTTTACACAGCTTTCGCATACTCTGTACATGCTTCTGTCTGTCAGTCCTTTGTCCACTCCTTTTCATTTCAGGCTTTCCCACACTACCTTCCTCGGAACACTATCATATGCCTTTTCGATGTCCAGGAACACCATACTCATTCTTTTACCTAACTCCCAACTTCTTTCCATAGCTTGTCGCAGTACAAATATTGGGTCTATAGTTGATCTCCCCCATCTGAACCCATATTGCTCCTCGTTCAGCATAATGTTCTATCTGTACTCTCATTCTTCTATCTATAATTCTTTCGTATATATTTGATGTATGGCATAGTAAAGTTTTTCCTCTGTAGTTTCCACACTTCTTTTTATCGCATTTTTTGTAATTCGGTACAATAACTCCTTTCTCCCAGTTCCTCGGTATCTTCTCTTCCTTCCAAATCCCTCTGATCACCCTGTATAACCAATGCATTGCACTTGGGCCCCCAGCGTTAATCATTTCAACCACAAGTTCATCCACTCCTGCAGCCTTCCCATTTTTCATCCTTTTTAATGCCACCTCGACTTCTTGCCACGTCGGTCCATTCTCATCCGCTTCTTCCCTCACCTCCTCCAACTCTACCTGCCTGTTCTCTGCCTCGGCTCTCACATTCAACAATTGATTGAAGTACTCTTTCCATCTTTCCTTTATTTCTTCTGAATCTGTAATGAGTCTCTCAGAGTCATCCGTTAAGTACCTTTGTCCCCCTCTTTCTTTCCTCTTACAGTCTTACTCTTCACTATGCCATACAGCATCTTCTTGTTTCCTTCTGAGTCTTTCTCCAGTTTCCTTGCAAACTTCTTCCAGTCTTCTGCCTTCTCTTCTTTGACTGTCCTTTGTGCTTCCCTCTTCATCCTTTTGTAGGCCTCTATCTTTTCATATGTTATATCTTTCATGTACTCCCTCCATGTTCTATTTTTCAGCTGTACTTTCTCCTTTATTGTCATTGTATATTAATGTATATATATGTACTATATTAATTAATTATTATTTATTAGTATACATAGGTTGTCCTCATAGTGAACACTTTTATAAAAAAAAACTATATTACAACCTTATTTTTTCCAGTAAGCCTACATCGTTACAGTAGGCCTACATCGTTACAGTAGGCCGTCCCGGCGAAGCCCCATAAGACGCAATAGTATTTTTCTCTTGATAGTAATATGCCAACTGACATAACATCAAATGCAACAATAATTCACGAAGTTAGTGCCCCTACAGCATTAAAACGATGCATATACCGATTGAAATCGATTATATATTGACACTTCAGTGACTTCTCATAAGAAAACAGACCTGCAACGCTTGTTAATCTCTGTTTGCAGGTCGCAGGGAACCAAACACCATGGCTGGATCAGAAGCTAAAACTAAAGCAAATAAAGAAGAAGATGCTAAAAGTAAAGGATGGTTATCCAGAATTTCAAAGGCTATATTTGGGTGATAATGTAATGCTTTCCATGCACTTAGTGACTACTGTTATTTAGAAATTGAATCATACTTTTGGTATATGAAATACCAGTGAAATCTTAATTTATGATAGTGTTGATGTAATTATTTATTGAGTTTACTTATTTGTTAATAAAAAATAAATTACAAAAGAGTATGTTGTCTTTGTGCTTTTAATCATTTTCCTTCCATTGTTATGCAAAACGTAGGATTTCTCTCTATTCAATCACAATCACAATCCTTCAAAAGAAAATACCGTCCATAAACTAGATCCCAACCTCTCAAAACCTTCAAACCGCAAGTCCACAAACTAGGTCACAACCTCTAGATGACCTTCATTAACTAGGTCGCAACTTCTAGATCCAAAACCTTACAAAACTAAGTCTACAAACTAGGTCACAACCTCTAAAGCACCTTCAAAACTAGGTCGCAACCTCTAGATGACTTTCAAGAAAAAAATGTTATAGAATCCCATCCAACACTGTACCATAACTAGGTCACAACCTCCAGAGCACCTTCAAAATAGGTTGCAACCTCTAGATGACTTTCAAGAAAAAAAATTACAAATCGGTGTATACAAACAAAAAGCTTGGGTTGAACAAGATTTATTGAACAGTCATATTGTACAGTTAACAGAGCAAGAACTATGATGGGAATGAGAAGCAGGGTGTAAGTGCAATAAATGAACACAACAGCTTGAGTTAAATGGCATATATTGAGAAGATTAGTACAGTATATTCACAACAGCAAGTAGAGGTTCCATGGCCTTAAGAATGGCTGGCAAGTGCCTGGGATCGGCGTTGGAGACTTGTCGTATGACGTTGGAGTGAGAGATGCACGAAGTCGGAAGAGATGTAGTAGTAGAAGTTTGGCAAGATGTGTTTGTAAAGGGTATGAACCCTTTCATTGGCCTGGAACAAAGAACGAAACATATTAATGGATGCGATACTGCTAGAAACAACGTACAAATGTCCACGCTGACTAGAGCTCTCGTATTAGCAAAGGCACACACGGAATGTTCCATGCATTTTTTCTACTACGAGAGCTCCTATCAACTTGTGCGACGTAAGCTAGTTTTTGGGCTCGTATTTCCGCTACCACCGTAATTATGCGAGCTAGAATTTGTTTTAAAACTGAATCATATTGAAATTTTATGATTTTAAATAGAAAAGGGGTTATAGCTTATAACCAAATTTTTTAACTACTTTTTTTAATTACTGTCCACCCTTCCATAATTCAAAAGAAATATCTAATTCTACCATGTATTTAATTCATTAATACTTATGTGTGACTGTTGGGACTAGTAGTTTTGCTCATACTTGACTCAGCCTAGCTTACCATATGCTTAAATGAACTTTGTACTTAATGGTATTGTTTTAGAAATAAATGTGAATTTTGCAAATGATAATGTCGAGATACATTACAAGAACCAATTTATAGCTCCAAAATGATATATTAAGAGATACCGGTAATAAAGATTGTCTGAGTGAAGCACGAATGTAGTGATGGTGTACAGTCATGTGTGTCACCATATGAGTGGATGGGCTGTTGATGTGACGGCTGCTAAAAGGGTGAAGTTGACAAACTGTTTTATTTTCATTGTTTAGAAATAACTGTTGCATGAGGGTCAACCATATTTCTGCAAGAAATATGAAATTAATGTTCCATATTTTTTAGAGATGTTTAAGAAGAGTAGGTTTCCTACAGAAAAAAGTATTTTAAATTTAAATTGGTTCTTGTCTTGTATTATCGTTTCATTCTTGACGAGAGTAACACTGAGTGTAAACACTATTCCTTGCAGGCCCAAAAACGAAATCACTGCATTGTATTAATGTTTTCAATTACTAAGCAAGCCATTTCATGTTCTATGATAAACCTATCAGTTACTAATTAATTGTGCCATTTGAAATATGTATTTATGGTGTTATTGTTGGGCAGAACTGATTAAAAATATTACATTGTTTTGCTATTGAACTATAAATGCATTGCATATTATTTATGACCAATTTTATTATCTGTCTTTTGAAAAGGAAATACTATAGGGTATTATATATTTCTGTCCTTAACAACAATACCATTGTAAAGGTCATGCTGATAGTCAGATTTGGTCTTGATTCATTAAATGTACACAGTAAACTGTAATGGTTTTGTACAGTTTTGTACGAGCAAAAGGATGATAATATTCGACGTGAAATATACAGTGAATACTATTATTAAAACATGTACATAAAAATAAAAATGAATGTTCAATTTATGACAAAGACTTTTATTACAAACTTGGTTATAATATAATTTCATATTTCCTAACCTTTGTCCATTTAACAAGGGATGCTTCCAACCCAACTTGACCCTCAAAATGATTTAGGAAATAGTGTAACAATTGGATTTTTGGACATTAATAAAATGGAATGGCTTCAATTTTTTTTTCAATTTTCTGAGTTTTAACATTGGATCGTATTCTTGGATATTTTTTGAATCCAAAGAAACCCTTAGTTTGTAAATCCATAAATATTTGGCCTTACAATTACAATAACAATATTTGGGTAGAATATTCATTATTTTTTTACAGACAAACGGTACGGTTCCGCCAAAAGCCGTTTACAGTTTCGTGATCACGTGGTCAAGAACTATCAAATTCGATTTTAAAAAGACAAGGTATTAAAACTCATTTTTAGGACTTGAAAAAAAAACGACTTCAATTATTTTTTTCAATTTACAAATTTTTTATCATTGGGTCGTATTCTTGGATATTTTTTGAATCCAAGGAGCCCCTCAGTTCGAAAATCCATCCATATTTGGCCCTACAATTACAATTTGAAAGTATCGAGTTGAATAAAGATTAATTGTTTACAGCCAAACGGTTCGTTTCCGCAAAAAACGGTTCACGGATTCGGATTCACGAGGTCAAGATCTATCGAATTCAATCATAAAAAGATATAGTGTGGAAATTGAAAATCTGAGAAGGGTAGGCCTATAGGCCTAGCCTTGATTGCAAAACGGCTAAAAATATTTTTTTGCCATTTTTGCAATTTTTATAATCAGATCGCATTCTTTGATACTTTTTGCATCCTGTGAGACCATCAGTTCGTAAATCCATCTATATTTGGCTTTACAATTACAATAACAATATTTGGGTAGAATATTCATTATTTTTTTACAGACAAACGGTACGGTTCCGCCAAAAACCGTTTACAGTTTCGTGATCACGTGTTCAAGATCTATCATATTCGATTTAAAAAAGACAAGGTGTTAAAACTCATTTTTAGGACTTAAAAAAAACGACTTCAATTATTTTTTTCAATTTTCAAATTTTTTATCATTGGATCGTATCCTTGGATATTTTGTGAATCCAAAGAGCCCCTCAGTTTTAAAATCTATCTGTATTTGGCCCTGCAATTACAATTTGAAAGTATGGAGTTGAATAAAGATTAATTTTTACAGCCAAACGGTTCGTTTCCGCAAAAGCTGTTTACGGTTTCGCGTACTCGTGTTCAAGATGACATTGGCCCTAGATAATAGGCCTACAAAATAGTCTAGACAAAAACAAGTCTAAAGATCCAGAATTTTGTTTTAAGGAAAAGAAATTTCATTCCTGTTTATTATAAGTGCAAACACTAAAGATGAAGAGAGAAAAAAAATACGGATATGCCAAGTATAGAACCCGAGATAATCTGGTGACGGCCGCAGACGCAGTCGCTGTGCAAAGCCTGGGATATCAATTGACGAGCTTAATAGTCCACTGATTTGTCCGTTTTTTAGATATTTCCCCAGTAACAACAATAGAAGGAGAAACTGTTAAAGTGTCTAGTCTAAAGTTTAGAAATACATCATTTCGGTGGTATGTATTTTTATAGTATGTAATTAATCCTTGTGGTTATACCTGATGTACATTAGACAGCTGACAATAAATGGTTTCCTTTTCTCTACTGATCTTATATTTATAATCGTCTTACTTAGCCGTGAGAGACGTATAGGGTCTACACATATAAAACACTTAATTTTGAGTTTGGTGGGTACTGGTGTAGAACTGTTGTTTGTGTTTGTGTTCAAATCCTAGTCTTTTATATATACATCAATGTGCATGGAGACGGTTTAGACACGGTTTATTTTTAAACGGGACTTCGAAAGTAACGAGGTGTTGTTTGTTTCTCACATTAGTTCTATTCTTGTATTTTCAGCATTTATTAAACATTATTTAAAATTTGAGTATGCAGTGTATGCGGTTATCTCCCGCCTTGCTTATGTCACTCGGGGCAGGCTACGTCACACGCGAGGGATGACTCAGTCAGCCAGTCCCGCTGAGCGCTTCGTAAGGGCCGGTTGTGTTGCTGCACTTCTCAATCTCATATCCAGGTAAGTCTTGGCTTTACCTGAATACCTACTTACCTGCTCTTCTCATTAATTAACAGACGAGTAGACAGTCCCAGTGGTATCATACTAAATGGGGAATACGCTCTTTCCAGGGAAAAGTGCATTTTTAATGGGGCTTCTGGTGGGATGCCAGGGAGGGGCGATACAATTTCCATACCCTGTGATACACACCTTGTCGACTTCTCATTAGCATTACCTTTAAAATCTTCTTTCGCCGCTAATTGGGTTTCTTACGAAAACGTGCACTTCGAGTCATATTTTATCCATCTTAATATATAAAACATTTTTCAAATGTGTAGATGTAACAAGCATTTTTGGCGGGATTTGTAAAACCGCCCAATTAACCCAGGACTTTTAGTTTTTCATTGCAATTGGTGGCATTTCAATAGTTTTGAAAGTGCTTTCGTAGATCATTATGAATTATAGAGTGATTAATTTTAAACAAATCTACACTAAATAATCAGTCAGGTATGTTCGTGATGTTCAAAGGGCATTTTGATTTCCTTGTGCATATACCAAGTAAATCATCAAACATTCAATGCACTGTTAGATTGCTTCTAATAATTACCAGTAATTGTAATAAGTAATTGTAATTGGTCAACGCACTTGGACCAGAAATCAAGGATGACTCTGTATTGACCTCGCAGTCAGCTGACTAATGCCAATTCGGCTGTACGCATTACACGTCATATACTCCAAATATACATTGTATACACTGTGACACCGCTGCGCAGTCCAACTATCAAGGCATCAAAACTTACCGTTTACCCGCTCTTTAGGGCCTAATCATCAAGAACATAGTTTAATCATCTGTTAAGAATGCTACAACACCTAAAAACAATTGGGAACGCAGCCCGCTGTGACTTATATTACCATCAGTATGCCCCCCCCCCCCCTTACACCCCATTAGTTTAAATATTCTGGTTTGTTGCCGTGTATTTTTTTTGCGGAATAGGGCTCAACTATTTGGTCGTGTGAAAAGCTTTTTTATTTTTCACAAAACTGCGCACAAAATGTAGACAATAATATCTATATTTTCTGCTCTATAACTCTATCTATACATAACAATGATGCTATACCCAAAATTAAATATAAATTAAGAAGAAATAAATTTAAATAATATATTAAACAAAACCAAAAGATATTATTTCCCTAATGTCTGCTTTTCTTGTGATTTTGGGATCGCTGGAGTCCGTTGAAGACCAAGGAACCACCTCACCCCGTGAAGTTCTCCCACCAGCAAGCGGTACTCCCGCATTCAGAACCAGGTAAGCTGATGCTGTTGTACAGGACACATAATGTAAATGAAGATACAACAAGATTCTGTATAAAAGATACCTTCTTTCAAAACGAAAATACATAAAGGTATTAATGATAAGATAACCAAAGATTCAAACACTATATTACAGCTTAGTGGGTAATATGCATTTGTAGCACGATCATAAGCAGATGATTCATTTTTGTTCAAATCATATCAGCAGTTTCTTATGTAACAGAAAAAGTGCCTACTGTCATGGCGCGAATAGGTCAAATATAATGACATAAATAATCTTACTCAGTAAACAGAAAACAAGCCAATAGCACTCAGAGTGATCTCATCCCCTAAGGCTGAGATACCTTCTAGAATAGTCAGTGATGCTATAGGAACTAGGGGAGGCTGAGCCACTCCAGCACTCTTCCGTGGGCTTGCCTAGCAGGCGGATGTCAGATGCTGTGCATCATATTCACTTTAACCACAATAGTATAGTTTCAATAGTTTATCCAGTATCACCACATCTAAATCCAAGTAAGTAATACATTTGTTTGTATTATGTTAGTATTAGTACCAAATTAAACAGTAATATTTTACAGTTATCACTCAGTATTTACCTTGGGTACAATGTACTTGATGCCCGCGCGCCCGAGCTACAATAGGGTTCCTGTTCCCGCTTTCTCCTCTGGGAAGAACTAATAGGATGGTGGCAGGCAGGTGAAGGTACATAGGGCCTACATGTATTTAGTCTAAAACACATGAGCAAACACATGCATATTTATGGTTCCTGACATTGTGCTCAACTTGAAAGAAGTCAAAACACTAATATTTCTCCTCTATTGACAGAGAAGTCGCAGACTTCGAGGCTACTGCAGCAGTGGTACTGCCGTCCACCTCACCCCGTGAAGTGTCTCCCACACGCGAGTGGTACTGACGTCCACCTCACCCCGTGAAGTGTCTCCCACACGCGAGTGGTACTGCCGTCCACCTCACCCCGTGAAGTGTCTCCCACACGCGAGTGGTACTGCCGTCCACCTCACCCCGTGAAGTGTCTCCCACACGCGAGTGGTACTGCCGTCCACCTCACCCCGTGAAGTGTCTCCCACACGCGAGTGGTACTGCCGTCCACCTCACCCCGTGAAGTGTCTCCCACACGCGAGTGGTACTGCCGTCCACCTCACCCCGTGAAGTGTCTCCCACACGCGAGTGGTACTGCCGTCCACCTAACCCCGTGAAGTGTCTCCCACACGCGAGTGGTACTGCCGTCCACCTCACCCCGTGAAGTGTCTCCCACACGCGAGTGGTACTGCCGTCCACCTCACCCCGTGAAGTGTCTCCCACACGCGAGTGGTACTGCCGTCCACCTCACCCCGTGAAGTGTCTCCCACACGCGAGTGGTACTGCCGTCCACCTCACCCCGTGAAGTGTCTCCCACACGCGAGTGGTACTGCCGTCCACCTCACCCCGTGAAGTGTCTCCCACACGCGAGTGGTACTGCCGTCCACCTCACCCCGTGAAGTGTCTCCCACACGCGAGTGGTACTGCCGTCCACCTCACCCCGTGAAGTGTCTCCCACACGCGAGTGGTACTGCCGTCCACCTCACCCCGTGAAGTGTCTCCCACACGCGAGTGGTACTGCCGTCCACCTCACCCCGTGAAGTGTCTCCCACACGCGAGTGGTACTGCCGTCCACCTCACCCCGTGAAGTGTCTCCCACACGCGAGTGGTACTGCCGTCCACCTCACCCCGTGAAGTGTCTCCCACACGCGAGTGGTATACTGCCGTCCACCTCACCCCGTGAAGTGTCTCCCACACGCGAGTGGTACTGCCGTCCACCTCACCCCGTGAAGTGTCTCCCACACGCGAGTGGTACTGCCGTCCACCTCACCCCGTGAAGTGTCTCCCACACGCGAGTGGTACTGCCGTCCACCTCACCCCGTGAAGTGTCTCCCACACGCGAGTGGTACTGCCGTCCACCTCACCCCGTGAAGTGTCTCCCACACGCGAGTGGTACTGCCGTCCACCTCACCCCGTGAAGTGTCTCCCACACGCGAGTGGTACTGCCGTCCACCTCACCCCGTGAAGTGTCTCCCACACGCGAGTGGTACTGCCGTCCACCTCACCCCGTGAAGTGTCTCCCACACGCGAGTGGTACTGACGTCCACCTCACCCCGTGAAGTGTCTCCCACACGCGAGTGGTACTGACGTCCACCTAACCCCGTGAAGTGTCTCCCACACGCGAGTGGTACTGCCGTCCACCTCACCCCGTGAAGTGTCTCCCACACGCGAGTGGTACACCTGCAAGCATAGCCAGGTAAGCTGATGCTGTTGAACAGGACACTTATAATGTAGATAAAGATACAGAGATACTGGATAGAAGATATGTTTTTAAATTTAAATACAAACACATATATTGAAAAATATAGCATTTTACAGTATTACCAATCATGTATGGCTTTATTATTAAAATTGAACATGATTGTGATTTTTTATGGAATTTTGAACCTTGAGAAAAACACTTTTCCTGGTTGAAACGTCATTTTAAATAGTGTTATAAATAATAGATTGGTAATGCCAAAAGTGATATCTTTCCCACATTTTGCAACAAATTTTTTTTTAAAAACCATGTAAATAATATATCCAAATGGAAACGACAAAATCATTAACTAGATAATAAAATATTTCTGTATAGTACCGGTACTGAGATAATTCCTATGTTCAAGAAAAAAAATATGTGGCGATTCATTGAAACAATACAATTAAAGACATACATTGACACATTAGTATCGGCTATGTATAGAGACAAAAAAATGTTTTGAAACCACATAATTTGGAATTAGCCATCTCCTGCAATCAATCTTGACATGTCATTGAAACTTTATTTTCCATTATTGCAGAACCGCTAAGAAGAGGAACAGGCGATTGAAGAACGGAAGATAGGTGTAAGGAGAAGGCAGCTTATGATTCTAGTACCCCTCACAAGAGAAGACAGCTGTAGAAGTAAAGACAGGCACAAGGGGAAGGCAGCTTATGATTCCAGCACCGCTCACAAGAGAAGATCTGTAGAAGTAAAGGCAGGCACAAGGGGAAGGCAGCTTATGATTCCAGCACCGCTCACAAGAGAAGACAGCTGTAGAACTAAAGACAGGCACAAGGGGAGGGGAGAGCTTATGATTCCAGCACTGCTCACAAGAGAAGACAGCTGTAGAAGTAAAGACAGGTACAAGGGGAAGGCAGCTTATGATTCCAGCACCGCTCACAAGAGAAGACAGCTGTAGAAGTAAAGACAGGCACAAGGGGAGGGGAGAGCTTGTGATTCCAGCACCCCTCACAAGAGAAGACAGCAGGGGAACCATGTACACAGACATGACATGACAGGCACAAGGGGAAGGCAGCTTATGATTCCAGCACTGCTCACAAGAGAAGACAGCTGTAGAACTAAAGACAGGCACAAGGGGAGGGGAGAGCTTATGATTCCAGCACTGCTCACAAGAGAAGACAGCTGTAGAACTAAAGACAGGCACAAGGGGAAGGGAGAGCTTATGATTTCATACACCCCTCACAAGAGAAGACAGCAGTAGAACTAAAGAGAGGCACAAGGGGAAGGCAGCTTATGATTCCGGCACCCCTCACAACAGAAGACAGCTGTAGAAGTAAAGGCAGGCACAAGAGAAGACAGTTGTAGAAGTAAAGACAAGTACAAGGGGAAGGCAGCTTATGATTTCATACACCCCTCACAAGAGAAGACAGCTGTAGAAGTAAAGACAGGCACAAGGGGAGGGGAGAGCTTATAATTCCGGCACTGCTCACAAGAGAAGACAGCTGTAGAAGTAAAGACAAGTACAAGGGGAAGGCAGCTTATGATTTCCTACACCCCTCACAAGAGAAGACAGCAATAGAAACAGACGGGCAAAAGAAGAAGGCAGCTTATGATTCCAGCACCGCTCACAAGAGAAGACCGCTGTATAACTAAAGAGAGGCACAAGGGGAAGGCAGCGTATGATTCCAACACCCTTCACAAGAGAAGACAGCTGTAAAACCAGGCAGGCTCAAGAAGAAGGCAGCTATGATTCACACAAAGACACCAACACAAGAGGAAGAGAACTTCGAGGGATGATAGCCTCATCTTGGGTCTCGTATCGAACACACGGCACATTGAAAAGGAAGACTAGGTAAGCAGTCGTCAGTACTACTTAATTTCTTCTTTAACCATCTCCCAGAAACATGTGGAAACAGTCACTTTCTATTCAATTAAAAAAGCTTTTAACAAATAGAATAGTAAGTGGGTAACAAGAATTACTAGTTTTAACTCTTTGGTCCAGATGGTTATTTTTTTTTTCTTTCAAGTAATATTAAAGCACTGGCTGCAAATGTTTCAATACTGGCAGCACAGCTGCTTTCAGCTCTGTAAGGCAAGCATGTGTTGTACACATCCCGTAACCCATAGTACACCGGCCTAAACTCTGGGATCTTTTTGTTTCAGTAGACACCCCTGCGAAGATGGCCCGGCCACCTTCACTCCACTGACAAGACGTGCGGGTCAAGTCAAGGCATCGCTCCGGGTTCCCTGACCTACAGCATCACAGGGGACTACGATATAAGCGGCATCGTCTTGTGACTCTGCAGGTGAGTTTCCCTTCGTTTTGACAACAAACCCAGACTATGCTAAACCTATTTGGGCTTTGCACGCAAAGCTTAACGTAGGCAGGGCCATCATAGTACCAGCTCAAGGCCAGAGCCTGCTTGATGGGTCAATCGGAGCTTAAGAGCGGAGATCAAGTTGACCTTGACAGCTCTGATTGACCAATCCAGTAGGTGTCAGTAGATGCATAGGTATAGAGGTAGTAGAAAATGGTTTTATTTTTCACCACTAACCATTTGATAAAATGAGTTTTATAATGTCATGTGTTATTATTATTTTTTAAACCATGAAAACATCAAAACCTAAACTAATTTAGTTCTAAAAACTTTGAAAAAGACAATATTGTTGAAAACTCAACATTTAAATGACCGTTGACTGGCAGGCATACATTAAACATAGTTGTCAACGCTTAATTTGTTCCCTTGTTTGTGTTGCAGATGGGAACACACCAAGTCGACTGAAGCTTCAACACGTCAAGTCAACTGGAGTCCCAACCAGACATTTACAGTGTGCCAGCAATGGAACAAAGGAGCAGTCGATGTCCACTGATTTAGAGATGTGTAAAAATGTAAATGTAAAAATGTTTTTGTACTACAGTAGTTTGTTCTGTTTTGTTGTTATTATTATAAATTGTTTGCATAGCCTAGTTAAAAATCAGTTTTTATAACTGAATAGGATAGACATTAAATAAATAAATGATCAGGACAGTTTGGGTACTGCTATAACTTCAAACTAGATCAAATAATCGTCTGCATATTGTCATGTTCCTTTTCAATATATATTGTTACGTTTGACTATCGATGTTGAAATGTTGTGTGTTGAATATATTTATTAGGAATAAAAAAATACTATTGGTAAATAATTGTTTTTGAATAACCTTGAAAAAGTCCAGAAATCTCCTAAGTCCATAAACTAGGTCGCAAGCTCTAGATGTTCAAAACTTCAAAACCTTCAAAACGTAAGTCCAGAAACTAGGTGACAACTGCTATACCCCTATAGCGGTTGTGACCTAGTTTCTGTGTCCTTCAAAACTAGGTCGCAACCTCTAGATGACTTTCAAGAAAAATTTTCAGTAGAATCCCATCCAACACTGTACCATAAACTAGGTCACAACCTCAAGGCAACCTTCAAAACTAGGTCATAACCTCTAGGTGACTTTCAAGAAAAAATTTTCATAAAATCTCATTCACAACAGCTCCTTCACTAGGTCACAACCTCAAGGCAACCTTCAAAACTAGGTCGTAACCTCTAGTTGACTTTCAAGAAAAAATTTTCATAAAATCCCATCCACAACTGTTCCTTCACTAGGTCACAACCTCAAGGCAACCTTCAAAACTAGGTCGTAACCTCTAGGTGACTTTCAAGAAAATTTTTTCATGAAATCACATCCAAAACCGTTCCTTCGCTAGGTCACAACCTCTAGGCAACCTTCAAAACTAGGTCACAACCCTTTGATGACTTTCAAAGAAAACACCAAGTCCCAAAACTAGGTCACAGCCTCAAGGCAACCTTCAAAACTAGGTCACAACCCTTTGATGACGTTTTCACAACCCTTTGGTGACTTTCAAAGAAAACACCAAGTCCCAAAACTAGATCACAACCTCAAGGCAACCGTCAAAACTAGGTCAACCCTTTGATGACGTTTTCACAACCCTTTGGTGACTTTCAAAGAAAACACAAAGTCCCAAAACTAGGTCACAACCTCAAGGCAACCTTCAAAACTAGGTCACAACCCTTTGATGACGTTCAAAACTAGGTCACAATCTCTAGATGACTTTCAAAACTTCACCTTTTCACTTAGTTTTGAAGGTTTTGAACTAGGTCACAACCCTTTCATTGCCGGGAGTTTGCCGTGAAAGGGTTACTGCTGGAAAGGGAGGTGAGACTGGAAGCAAGGTGCAAAGTACAAATCGGTGTATACAACAAACAGCATTTGTTAAACAAGATTTATTGAACAGTCATATTGTACAGTTAACAGAGCAAGAACTATGATGGGAATGAGAAGCAGGGTGTAAGTGCAATAAATGAACACAACAGCTTGAGTTAAATGGCATATATTGAGAAGATTAGTACAGTATATTCACAACAGCAAGTAGAGGTTCCATGGCCTTAAGAATGGCTGGCAAGTGCCCGGGATCGGCGTTGGAGACTTGTCGTATGACGTTGGAGTGAGAGATGCACGTAGTCGGAAGAGATAAAGTAGTAGAAGTTTGGCAAGATGTGTTTGTAAAGGGTATGAACCCTTTCATTGGCCTGGAACAAAGAACGAAACATATTAATGGATGCGATACTGCTAGAAACAACGTACAAATGTCCACGCTGACTAGAGCTCTCGTATTAGCAAAGGCACACACGGAATTTTCCATAAATTTTTCTGCTACAAGAGCACCCATCAACTTGTGCGACGTAAGCTAGTTTTTGGGCTCGTATTTTCGCTACCACCCTAATTATACGAGTTACAATTTGTTTTTAAACTGAATCATATTGAAATTTTATGATTTTAAATAGAAACTGGGGTTATAACCAAATTTTGTAACTACTTTTCATTCATTTAAGGAAATTTAAGACTTGTTTCCGTGAATGCACAACTTCCTATCTTACTAGAATCCATTTTTTAATTCACTTATCAAAATTGAGCTTTTTTTTTTTTTTTTTTGCAATTTTCAGTCTTTTTTGATACATGATAGCTGTTTTTGTATTCTTCTCATTATCATTGTTTTAATCATCCTCCATAGAAATTACTTATTAGTGTTTGAGCAGGAGATGTTAAAATGAAAAGTAGAAAGTTTTGCTAGGAAGTTTTGAGTGAGCAATGATTTCTCTCAATTCAATACTAGCTGCTTATATTTCTAGTCAAGGATTGGCATTCAAGTAGAGCAAGTCTAAAACATGTGCAATAGATTTGGATAATACAAAGATTTTGATTTCCATATTTAAGAAAATTATTGTACATAATTGTGTTGATGAAACAATAGCAAACATATATGACGTCAAAGTTATGGATCACAAATAACCTGTCACACTGACATTTAAAAAATGCATCTATCATTATTTCACATTATTCACATTATTTCATTCGATACCTTATTTACATCCACTTAATGAAGCAAATTAGCATAAATGACCAAATGGGTAATTTGGGGTAATTTCTACACAAGTTGAGCGTGTACAATTCATAAGAAGAATTTAAATTTGACAAATTCATGCTTCGTACACTAAGCGAAAGCTAAACAAAGTTCAGTTGATTAAACTTAGTGGAATTTTAAATAAGAACACATGTGAACAAACATGGCTTCCAATCCAATGCCAAAAGCATTTTGTCACTACTTATAAAATATACCTTCTCAAATTAAAGCTGGTTTTCAATTAGTTAGTGATGAATTATATTTTTGATTGACTATTGCTATCTAAATTTCTTGAATATATGTACTTTGCTTCCATGTAATATAACAAACACAAGTGGATGTAAAAGAAACTTTAAGAAAAATGCTACCATAGTACTTGAAGTACTTAAAAAATCAAACTAGTTCTTTGAATATTAATTGACTTCTATCATGAATTAACACCATAAGCAAAATAATTACTGGATAATAATATAAATTAATAAATTCGTGGTAATGTGATGAACTCAAGAGAGATAAGCCACAATGAATTAATTTTTTCACATTAAATTCATTTATTAATCTTTGCAGTATTGACACAAAAGTTTGACGTCATACATAATTTCACTATAATGAAACATCGAATCGTTTTCTTTCAAAAATACACAATGGTTTTCGTGATATTTGGGGATTATGATTCATCAATCGATTTTTGATACTCGCACCAATATAGGAAGCTGCTGAGTGTTCTACTAAGGACAATGGAGTGAGTCTATTGAAAATGGATCGGGATGGTCATTTCTGGTACAAAAATCATTGCCTGGTGTGGGATTCGAACCCATACCCCTAGATTCCTTAGCCCTGGTTTACTTACTGACATATTACACAGGTAGATGGAATTACGTGGTTGATTTCTGTGCGTTAACGTTTGAAAGTTGTTACGAAATACGATGGTACGAAATCGAACTAGGGTGGATATACTTGAGTTAGATTTCATACCAGCAAAACAACTTCCAAGCGTTAACACACAGTAACCACGTAATTTCACCTACCCACATAATATGTCAGTACTATAAAACAGGTATAAGATTTGCACCAACACCAACTATAGCGTATTGTGTTTTGCTTTATAGAAATTTTCAGAGCTGGATTGTAACATAACGGAAGTAATGCGTTTTTGCGATTTTTAAGTAATTTCACTACTTTTTTCATACATTTTAACATAATTTCATAACAATTTTTAAAAAGTAACTTCTTGGTAATTTTATAAAATTTTGGGTCCAGTAATAAGTAATTACACTACTTTTGAAATTAATTTTACCCAGATCTGGAAAGTTTCAATGCTATTTTAAGGCATAAGGAAATATAGGATTTGTAAGCTCTTGGAAGAATCTTCGACAAACTAGAGAAACAATCTTGGGGACTACTGCAAGGCCAGTTGCACACAACCACGTGATATATTAATTGTGAACGAGAAGGTAGACGGAACGACATTGCACAAGAAGACTAGACAGAACTTTGTCTCAAGCCCACAAGTAAAACTCTATACACACAGATAACCGTACTATCGACACAACTGAAAACAAATGGCGATAGGCCTACATAAGAAGTGAGTGCGTTGATGCATTATTATGCTGATTAATTGACACTTAACCATCTAACGTGATGTATATTAAACGCTACATTTATTACTTCATCGACTGTACTCTATAAAGTCAATATGAAGTAGGCTAATAGTACTCAGGGGGGGACAATAATAGGTCAGGTCTGTACATCTGCTGCATGTGTTTTCTACAATCTACGCGGTCCGCCACCGTTGGCGGGCATCGTAGGCAACCCAGACTATATGTCTACCAGTGTTTTCAAAGCGGTTCGCTACCGTTTTAAATTTAATTTCTTCACTATAACATTTTTATTGGTCTAACAATGCAATTTTGACATCAAAACCGGCAAAATACACATCAATAACAATATTTTTTATGTATCAAACAATGAGAACAATTTTGTATATGAGTATGGACATGTTAAAGTAAAAAAGTAGTAACCCGTGGGACTGTAACCCCGGACCCTCCCCTCGTACGCTAACCCAGTCAACAAACCTCTTGGCCACCTCAGTGATATGAGTAACAAATTATTCTTTATACATACGAAGCATGTTGTTAGCAGTGGGGAGTTTTGCACTAGTACATTCTATTATGCGAGACCGCCGTAATAACTAAGTCGCCCGCCGAAAGTACTCGAGTACAGGCCGACGTATAGCTTATGTACATTAGGTCGTCCACCGTGGTGGACCGCATAGAAAACACTGGTGGATGGATGTATAGTTTTTTTTTATAGCTATATATATTGTATACTTATTCTTTGTTTTTTCAGTATGTTCGTTATCGATTTTATATCGTTTCTTGTTTTATTGGTCGCGTCTTTAGTCTATTATAAACAAAGCAACAAAATAATTTGTCTTTTAATGTATTTTGGCCTTGTAGTTCCTCAAGATTGTTGGGATAAAAATGTTAGAAGTGCGGTTGGGATATGGACATATACAAATGGTGCTAGTATTCAAATATTCTATAAATAATTGAACTGTAAAACCAAGAGATCTAATCAGTAGTACTAAATTGATGTTAAGGTAATGCAGGCAATTCAGTTTGTAAAACCCACCACAAGATATTAAAGGATAGCTTGATGCTGTGTTAGAAATGTCGGTGAGAGATGGGTTCAGTCATGTAGTAAGTTGGACAACGCAAGCGATGTGAAGCCATGTTCGGTGGGCGGTGTCTCGATCTTCACTGATTGTAGCTCGGCTAAAAACGGGGAACAGATAAACAGATATTAGACAGTGCAACGTCACCAAGGCCCAGCTACATAGATTTAAAACTTGGAATTTGTTACTAAGGTTTTGTGATTATAAGGATAATGGTTCACATAAAGCCAAAAAAAAAGAGCTTCATTGAAGATGAACACTTAATTTAGCACGACCTTCTATCGACCATAAAATTATCCAAATTCAGAACCTTTTTATTTTATACTTTGTTAAAATATTTATTGAGTTTGTCATGAAGAATTTAAAACTTGTAAACCATATGTACTAACTTAATAGTTTTTTGTAAAAACATTAGTTTGTAGGTGTTTTCTAAGTTAAAGTTGTAACTACTACCATAAAAATTAATGAAAAACTATGTCATTGTTATGCAAAAATATATTTTAATCATGGGACTTAGAAATTCCACCAGGGATCAAGATCTACAAATGCACTAAAAAATCTTAATGGAATTGATTCATTTGAGGGATTTTTTATGGTTGTTGTAAGGGATGTTTGTAAACAGAACTAAACTGACATATTATTTGCTCTCCAGGACACAAACCATGTTTATCATGGGTTCTATGTCCTGCAGATAATTTATTTTTCAATACGTAACAACTCAAATAAGCATAATAATTAATAATACAAAGGCATACACTACACACATAACAATACAGTTAAAATATATGCATGATGATAATAAAAACAGTTAGTTCTCTTTTAGTTGATGCTGACGTTGAATCATCACTAGAATCCTCATAGGGTGTATCCACATCAGAAGGGATATCCAGTAAATACGCCTCTACGTCATCTTGGTCCATATTCTTGTGTCACCTCGCTGAAAAACAACAAAAAGCAATAATTCAATTTAATTTGTGGGGAAAAGATTTTGTTAGGTATCTCAGTCCCTAGTTATGTTTATGTAAATATTATGTAACTTTATCATATTTTTGCTTAACTATAATACTTATATTGTTAATCAACTATTGTATGAGGAATACAAAAATATACAATACTTACGTGTGTGGTAGACTACAAAAATAAACAAATTCACTGTTGCCTTGCTTCAATGTTGTGTAAGAAGTGTGTGCTGGTCGCTCTTCATACAGCTCCGTTGGTAATACACAGCTGATGTAACGCGCTAGGACCTGCTGCGATCTAGCGGTGATCAAAGACACTGGTATTCACAGGGACTTGCAGGTCCCGTCAGGTTTCACGCGATACATTCGGTCTTATGGGCGTTTAACCAAGGCGGGACCACGGGACTTAAAAGTTACGTCAGTTCAAAAAGGGTTAACTTTCCTTACTTGTTAAATTGCCTAAATTAACCCCAGTTTGTAAGCTTTCACAAAACAAGTCATTATTCCATCTCAAGTGCCTATTTAAGCCTTCTTGATATTATTTTGATTCATCAATTCGATTATCTCCCCATAAATATCCCATACTATGTATCTCGATTAGAGATATTTGAAAATGGTTTTACTTTTTCCTAAATTGCATTTAAAAATATTGCAAAAAATGGTACTAGAATATGTTTGAATTTTCCCCTTGCATTCAGCATTCATTCAACAAGGAAATAATCAGTACAGTAATATGTAATATGTACTGTCATATGAAACTGTCTTGCTTGCTGCCTACAGCTACACATTGTAAACGGCAAATTACCAGACATTGAATTTCATGTAAGTTTAGAATTATGTTTATATATTTAAATTTAAATTAAAAATTTAGCGTGAGTTTCCCTTTTGAGTATTATAAGTAGGCCAAAATGGTTGTTATGTTATATTTTGGACTCAAAATGTTAAGATTTCACGTAAAACCCCAACATTAGCTTTACTTGCAGAATTCATTATATTTCGCGATTTGATTTGAACTCTTATTGGCATAGTATGTGGAGATATGTCAAACAAAAACATGGCGCATCAAATAACACATTTCGTTTTATAGCCCCTTGCGAAAAAATACTTCTAGTCTTCCTATTTTCATTATGTTCGTTATCGATTTTATATAGTTTCTTATTTTATTGATCACGTCTTTAGTCAACAATAAACAAAGCAAGAAAATTTTTTTTCTATTAATGTAATAGGGCCTAGTAGTTCCTCAAGATTGTTGGAACCAAAATTTTGGAAATTCGGTTGGGATTTGGACATATACAAATGGTGTGAGTATTCAAATATTCTATAAATAATTGAACTGTAAAACCAAGAGATCTAATCAGTAGTACTAAATTGATGTTAATTGTGATGCCGGCAATTCAGTTCAAGTCTGTGCGCACATAGTAGATACGAAACGCTTAGAGCTAATTGACCAATGATAATCTAATAGATCGTGAAATAGGGTTGAAAGGGCCAACAGGTGATGTCATTTTATTGCAATTCTTTTTCTTTCAAAGGGTGACATTGTTTCGACTGCCATTGTTATAAAATTGGCAACAGTGTTTTTCTAGTAAATCTTGGTTTACAAGCCGATTGTAATGGTTCAATACACAAACATGGGCCATTAGCTCTAAACGTTTCTACTATAAGCGGACAGGCTTAAGTAAAACTCACCACGAGATATTGTAGGATAGCTTGATGCTGTGTTAGAAATGTCGGTGGGAGATGGGTTCAGTCATGTAGTTAGTTGGACAACGCAAACGATGTGAAGCCATGTTCGGTGGGCGGTGTCTCTTCACTGTTGTAGCTCGGCTGAAAACGGGGAACAGATAAACAGATATTAGACATGCAATGCCACCAAGGCTACATAGATTTAAAACTTGGAATTTGTTACTAAGGTCTTGTGATTAAGGATGATGATTCACATAAAGCCTAAAAAAAAGAGCTTCATTGAAGATGAACACTTGATTTAGCTATAAGCTACATGCACGACCTTCTATCGACCATAAAATTATCCAAATTCAAAACATTTTTATTTTATACTTTGTTAAAATATTTATTGAGTTTGTCATGAAGAATTTAAAACTTGTGAACCATATGTACTAACTTAATAGTTTTTGTAAAAACAGTAGTTTGTAGGTGTTTTCTAAGTTAGAGTTGTAACTAGTAACATAAAAATTAATAAAAAACTATGTCATTGTTATGCAAAAATATATTTTAATCATGGGACTTAGAAGTTCCACCAGGGATCAAGATCTACAAATGCACTAAAAAAATCGTAATGGAATTGATACATTTGAAGGATTTTTTATGGTTGTTGTAAGGGATGTTTGTAAACAGAACTAAACTGACATTATTTGCTCTCCAGGACACAAACCATGTTTATCATGGGTTCTATGTCCAGCAGATAATTTATTTTTCAATACGTAACAACTCAAATAAGCATAATAATTAATAATACAAAGGCATACACTACACACATAACAATACAGTTTAAATATATGCATGATGATAATAAAAACAGTTAGTTCTCTTTTAGTTGATGCTGACGTTGAATCATCACTAGAATCCTCCAAGGGTGTATTCACATCAGAAGGGATATCCAGTAACTACGCCTCCACGTCATCTTGGTCAATCTTCTCGTGTCACCTCGCTGAAAAACAACAAAAAGCAATAATTCAACTTAATTTGTGGGGAAAATATTTTGTTAGGTATCTCAGTCCCTAGTTATGTTTATGTAAATATTATGTAAAACTATCATATTTTTGCTTAACTATAATACTTATATTGTTAATCAACTATTGTATGAGGAATACAAAAATATATAGTACTTACGTGTGAGGTAGATTACAAAAATAAACAAATTTACTGTTGCGTTGCTTCAATGTTGTGTAAGAAGTGTGTGCTGGTTGCTCTTCATACAGCTCCGTTGGTAATACACAGCTGATGTAACTGGCTAGGACCTGCTGCGATCTAGCGGTGATCAAAGACACTGGTATTCACAGGG
The DNA here is from genome assembly GCA_945910005.1 of Isoperla grammatica. NCBI lineage: Eukaryota > Metazoa > Arthropoda > Insecta > Plecoptera > Perlodidae > Isoperla > Isoperla grammatica. The sequence goes on along the minus strand of OX246746.1, from coordinate 6,340,852 downwards.
ACCCCGTCAGGTTTCACGCGATACATTCGGTCTTATGAGCGTTAAACCAAGGCTGGACTTTGAAGTCCCGTCAGTACAAAAAGGGTTAACTTGCCGAATTTGTTAACTTGCCTAAATTAACCCCAGTTTGTGAGCTTTCACAAAACAAGTCATTATTCTATCTCAAGTGCCTATTTTAGCCTTCTCGATATTATTTTGATTCATCAATTTGATTTTTTCCCCAAAAATATGCCATACTATGTATCATGATTAGAGATGTTTGAAAATGGTTTTACTTTTTCCTAAATTTCATCTAAAAAAAATTAAAAAATTACAAAAATGGTATTATAATATGTTTGAATTTTCCCCTCGCATTCCACATTCTTTCAACAAGGAAATAATCAGTACAGTAATATGTTATACTGTCATATAAAACTGTCTTGCTTGCTGCCTACATCTACAAATTGTAAATGGCAAATTACCAGACATTAAACTTCATGTAAGTTTGGAACTTTCTTTATATATTTAAATTTAAATTAAAAATTAAAAATTAAAAATTAAGCGTGAGTTTCCCTTTTGAGTATTATAAGTAGGCCAAAATGGTTGTTATTTTATGTTTTGGACTCAAAATGTTCAGATTTCATGTAAAACCCCAACATTAGCTTTACTTGCAGAATTCATTATATTTCGGGATTTGATTTGAACTCTTATTGGCATAGTATGTGGAGATATGTGAAACAAAAACATGGCGCATCAAATAACACATTTCGTTTCATAGCGTCTTGCGAAAAAATACTTCTATGGTCTTCCTTTTTTCATTATGTTCGTTATCGATTTTATACAGTTTCTTATTTCATTGGTCGCGTCTTTAGTCTACTAGTATAAACAAAGCAAGAAAATAATTTGTCTATTAATGTAATAGGGCCTAGTAGTTCCTCAAGATTGTTGGTACCAAAATGTTGGAAGTTCGGTTGGGATTTGGACATATACATATGGTGTGAGTATTCAAATATTCTATAAATAATTGAACTGTAAAACCAAGAGATCTAATCAGTAGTACTAAATTGATGTTAATTGTGATGCCGGCAATTCAGTTCAAGTCTGTGCGCACATAGTAGATACGAAACGCTTAGAGCTAATTGACCAATGATAATCTAATAGATCGTGAAATAGGGTTGAAAGGGCCAACAGGTGATGTCATTTTATTGCAATTCTTTTTCTTTCAAAGGGTGACATTGTTTCGACTGCCATTGTTATAAAATTGACAACAGTGTTTTTCTAGTAAATCTTGGTTTACAAGCCGATTGTAATGGTTCAATACACAAACATGGGTCATTAGCTCTAAACGTTTCTACTATAAGCGGACAGGCTTAAGTAAAACTCACCACGAGATATTGTAGGATAGCTTGATGCTGTGTTAGAAATGTCGGTGCGGGATGGGTTCAGTCATGTAGGTGGACTACGCAAGCGATGTGAAGCCATGTTCGGTGGGCGGTGCCTCTCCACTGATTGTAGTTTGGCTAAAAACGGGGAACAAATAAACAGATATTAGACAGTGCAACGTCACCAAGGCCCAGCTACATAGATTTAAAACTTGGAATTTGTTACTAAGGTTTTGTGATTATAAGGATAATGGTTCACATAAAGCCAAAAAAAAAGAGCTTCATTGAAGATGAACACTTAATTTAGCACGACCTTCTATCGACCATAAAATTATCTAAATTCAAAACCTATTTATTTTATACCTTGTTAAAACATTTATTGAGTTTGTCATGAAGAATTTAAAACTTGTTAACTATTTATGTACTAACTTAATAGTTTTTGTAAAAACATTAGTTGTAGGTGTTTACTAAGTTAGAGTTGTAACTACTAACATAAAAATTAATAAAAAACTATATGTCATTGTTATGCAAAAATACATTTTAATCATGGGACTTAGAAGTTCCACCAGGGACCAAGATCTACAAATGCACTAAAAAAATCGTAATGGAATTGATACATTTGAAGGATTTTTTATGGTTGTTGTTGTAAACAGAACTAAACTGACATATTATTTGCTCTCCAGGACACAAACCATGTTTATCATGGGTTCTATGTCCAGCAGATAATTTATTTTTCAATACGTAACAACTCAAATAAGCATAATAATTAATAATACAAAGGCATACACTACACACATAACAATACAGTTAAAATATATGCATGATGATAATAAAAACAAACAGTTGGCTCTCTTTTATAGTTGATGCTGACGATGGATCATCACTAGAATCCTCATAGGGTGTATCCACATCAGAAGGGATATCCAGTAAATACGCCTCTACGTCATCTTGGTCCATATTCTTGTGTCACCTCGCTGAAAAACAACAAAATTCAATAATTTAGCGTAATTTGAGGGTAAAAGATTTTGTAAGGTATTGACGAAACCAATATTTGTTCTGACGAAACAAATATTTGTACCATGTACAGGTCTGATGGTGAATAAAAATCTTATCTTATCTTATCTAATCTAGTAATGTTTGTGTAAATCTTATGTAACATTATCATATTTTTCCTTAATTTATACTTATAGTGTTAATCAACTATTGTCTGAGGAATACAAAAATATATAATACTTACATGTGAGGTAGACTACAAAAATAAACAAATTCACTGTTCCGTTGCTTCAGTGTTGTGTAAGAAGTGTGTGCTGGTCGCTCTTCGTACAGCTCCATTGGTAATACACAGCTGATGTAACTGGCTAGGACCTGCTGCGATCTAGCGGTGATCAAAGACACTGGTATTCACAGGGACTTGTAGGTCCCGTCAGGTTTCACGCGATACATTCGGTCTTATGGGCGTTTAACCAAGGCGGGACTTTGAAGTCCCGTCAGTACAAAAAGGGTTAACTTGCCTAAGCGCATGATGTTGGCTACGTTGGAATGCTGAACTGATTCTCGAGGTAAGATGGATGAGGCTACTCTTCGCTGTCAAGAGTCCGACCAGAATCGTCTTCCCGACGGCGACGATAAGAGACACGACGAAGGTAGTCCGGACCTCTGCTTCGAGTCTTACTCCTAAGTCTGTAAAGAATAAAACCACATCAAGTTAATACAGTACTCAATCCTATTCTTTTGATAAGTTTCTTAACTAGAAACAACGAGGACTAAAAACATATCAAGATCTAGAAACTTATCAATTCAATTTGTACCGGTAGTTCAAATAAAGTATAAAATGTGTAGGCACTATGCTTGTTTTGACTGTAAAACTATACGCCTTCAGATCTACCCATGTCAGAAATTTACTGGTAAAAAACTCATTCTCAAACACACAATACAAAATATGAAATAAATAAATTGTAAATGTTTTAATAATTACGATGAGGTTGATGCCGGAATTAAATTATATAACTGTAACTTAAATAGATTAGCTTAAACCTGCAAGGAAGGTAGGTCGTAGACAAGGCTCAAGCGAGGAATGGGGCGAGTCAGGGCCAGCACCAGATGAGTCACCCAAGCCAGTCAGCAGCAGCAGGCGATGATGCGGCCACATCTGCAGACGAAACAAAACACTAATAAGAACAAGGATGTACATCACATATGTTACTTTGCTACCATGCCCCACGCAGCAGAAATTGCTGCAGATTGAAAACCCGCCATCCAAAATATTTTTTTTTGTCCATTTAATTATATCGATATTATAAACTTACTTTAATCTTGAAATTAAACTATTGATGTGTGTATTGATGATCTTATTTTACTTTAGTCCATGAAAATAAGAAATTACAAGGAACTATCAGAACATTAGCTAATTAATTATTTCTTTCGAAGATCAATTACACTTTCATTTGAACTCTGTTCATTTTATTCAAGGCGGTAGAATGTTTATATGCTATAGTTAATTTCCAATGATAAAAAATCCCATCCCAACATAGGAATAACCATGTGTGTAGTGTAAATGTGAGCTAAGTTAACTCACCAGAGCATGCGATGCTGGAACGCTGAACGGTGCTCTCGAGGCAAGCTGCATCCCGCTACGCTGCAATGTCGAGCGTAACACCGAATCTAGTCTGTAAACAATAAAAACATATCAAGTTATTAATACAGTCTATTGTTTTGTTAACTTTCATATTAATTGTGAAAGCCAATACAGTAGAACCTCATTAATCTGGACTCAGTAGGTTAGCAGGGGGCGGAGGGGGGAATAGCTCTCCACCCTAGACATTGTGGTGGCTCTCAATATGAATTTCTCCACTCCAAATACAAGTAAAAATAAGAAGAAAACTTTCATACCTCCATATTGGTTAGACAACCACATTCATGAATATATCCACTAACTCCCCCCCCCCCCCCAACCACTGTGGTGTTTTTATTACTGATAATAAATGTTGAACTAAACATTTTATGTCATAAAACGGAAACAAGAACATTGCAAGCATTGTTGCTGCACCTGGTAGCCCGAATTCATGCGGTTCTACTGTATTTGGGAACTAGAAATAAATACAGCTCTATAAAATTATCAATTCAATTTGTGGTTAAAATAAAAAATTGCCATCGTTAGGAGACTTTATGGCACTTCAGTGTGCTTGTTTTGAATTGACAATAATCATTTGCCATAAGATCTACCTGTCAAAAATATACACACAAATTATTCTATTAATTATTACGTTATGGATGCTGGAAATAAATTTATAACTGAAATAGATTAGCTTACCTATCAGGTAGACATCAGGCAAGGCTGTGTTGTTGCGCGGGATGGGGCGAGTCAGCCACAGCGCCAGGCGAGTCACCCAGCAGGCGATGACGTGGCCACATCTGCAGACGAAACCAACACTGATAAGGGTCACAAGTACAATCTGCGTCATCTGCATGCCCCACGCAGCATTCTTGCAAAATGAATGGATTTATTGAATTTTGTTTGTTATAAAGCATACAATTTATCTTTGAACTGCATATAGATGTTCTTATTTTACCTTGGTCCAACACAATGACCTTGCAACAAAGAAATTACCTAGCACAATCAGAGCATCAGCTAATCAATTATTTCTTTAGATGAACTTGGCACTTTCAGCTTAAGCTTTTTGTTAGTTTCATTCTGGGCGGTGCAATAATTATTTTCATTCATAGCTTAAAAATTAAACAAGATTAGATTACGGATTTATAGCGCTTTCACAAAAAGGCTATTCGCGCGACTACAACGAGATAAATTTACGATTAGTCAATTTTAAGTTCCTTTACGATTTTGGTATGAGAAAACAGTTTCACCAAGAACCTGCTAGAAAGAATTGCCTGGCGTCACGTCTTGATGATATTATGGCGGTAATCGAGACGACACTAAATACTTTTTCCAATTATTTTGAGAATGCTCTGCTTCGAGACTGAATTTACACATTTTCATCAAATTTGTTCATTATTTGCGGTTTTACGACAAACGTACTGGACAGAGGTCATAATATGACGTCGGCCTTTTAGACGCTTCTTACGACAGGCAGAGCAACTCGATCTTGATAAATCCTATACCCCGGCCCAGCAGACGGGGAATTTAATCCAAAATTTAAGTTATTTTGAAAGACTTAGACAAAATATGATTCTAAGATTTAAAAACAAAAACGCAGAATTACCTGACCATGTTTGTAATATTAGCATCCAAACCGAAACTACTAGAACAACGCTGGCAAGGGCGTTGTTGCATTAACGTGACCTCGGCCGGTCGACCCACTCAACATAAAGTGACCTTGCAAGGAATTTTCCTCGACATTCCAAATAGTAAAACCTAACCGGGCATTATTTAGAGAAACGGGAAATAGTAATAGAATATTTACGCAATTAATAACATCTCTTCTAGACTTCAAAGGTTATGGATTTAGGGCGCTCAGCAAAGATTATTCGCGCAGAGATCTCACTCGCATTAATCATTATCATAGTATTAAAGTGTAAACTCAATAACGAAAATCATTGAAAGTAAAACTAAATTCTATCACTAATTTAGAATATAAGAGCATGAGTCTTACCTTGGCTGTAGATGATCAACTGCTCTGCTCGAAGGCGGGATGTGTAGTGGCGGGCTGCGATAGCGCGTAAACATTCCGATCCGACAGTGTCGCCCTCTACACAACGCGGTAACGAACCACCAGAGGGTACGTTCCAAAACTAGCTCAATATGCCATTTCCGTGCTGAGGCTGTTCCGTAACCTCTTGAATATCATAAGCTGGGCGTTCCGTAACCTCCTGCGCTAGCATATTCAGCATCATGAAAACGCCAGCCGGTTCGAGCGAGGGCATCTGCCAGCATTCACAAATCATGGCGGCGTTTTCAAAATGAAATAAGTTAAAAGCTCGTCAAATTTTCAGTAATTATATAATTTTACCGTTATTTATACCACGCGTTGCAGGATTTTATTATCTTTTATGTCGTATTTGTTATTATTGGGAAACGATTAGAATATTGTTTTTTTAGTTTCATTACAAATTTTTAGCGCGCATTTCCTCCATCTTTTCGCTGACAAAATGTGACGCTGGGACGTGCTAGCTGATGCTGGAACCCCATCATTTTCAGGAGGTTTCGGAATGTACCCAGAGAGCGAAATGAAACATAAACTGATTTATACACACAAGCGGCACAGTTCAAATCTCATCAGCGTTTGTTTTTATCGGAGTGGCTATTTGCACCCAAGTTGGGTGAGCCCAACATTTAATATGCTATTTGCACCCAAGCTGTATTGACCCAAGCTGGGTATGCCCAGCATTTAATATGCTATTTTCACCCAAGCTGGGTGTGCCCAGCATTTAATATGCTATTTTCACCCAAGCTGGGTGTGCCCAGCATTTAATATGCTATTTGCACCCAAGCTATATTGACCCAAGCTGGGTGTGCCCAGCATTTAAAATGCTATTTGCACCCAAGCTATATTGACCCAAGCTGGGTGTGCCCAGCATTTAATATGCTATTTGCGCCCAAGTTGTTTTCACCCAAGTTGGGTCTCTCCGACATTTAAAATGCTATATATGTTGGGACACACCCAAATTGGGTGAAAACAGCTTGGGTGCAAATAGCATATTATTAAACGTTGGACACACCCACCTTCGGTGAAAACCACTTGGGTGTAAATAGCATTTTTAATGTTGGACACACCCAACTTGGGTGCAACAACTTGGGTGGTCATTTTAAATGCTGGACACCCGCGCATGCACAGAACTAGGGTAAAAATAGCATTTTAAATGTTGGGCTCACCCAACTTGGGTGCAAATAGAGGCAGCCTATTGTTCATTGGGGAAAACAGACTGCGTTCAGTGATTGTTCTGTAAATAGCGCTTCCTGATCGTTGTGGAAAATAGGCTGCGTACAAAGATTGTCTTGTAAATAGTCTCTCTACTCACTTGTTCTGGAACGGCGAGCCTGATCGGTCAGCCATCACGTATCGGAGGAGCAGGGCGTACCTAGGCAATAGTGGACCATTAATAAAGTGCTTTACTAGTTGAAAAAAACTCGTCATAAAACACTAGTGTAAACGATCAGACAGTGTTATATTTTAACTCGTTGCTACAGCTTTACAGATACGGTTGGATAACCAGGTTAGACAATTAATTTAATCGTGTGTAAAAAAAATTCGTTCGTAGCTTGTTTGAATTGATTGATATTATCAGCCCAATAATGCTTGCATTGTTGAGTATTTTAAAATGATTTTACCGTTATGTTATTTAGTTAGTTCCTTTATATCTTCCATTGGGTCAGGTTTGCTACTTTGTAGTTGTGACGTGTCTGATAGTGCCACACTTATCATGTACGATCACGCGGGAAGGAACGTATTTGTGTGTACAGTTGTGTTGTTAAATGGTATATTTACTAGTTTTAGTAATTATAGTAATGTCTCAAGAATTGTGCATGTAAATCTAAGCCTTGAAACAAGTTAGTTAGAAATAAGTTGTTTAATGGTTGTGGCAGGTGGGGGGGGGAGATATACATTCATTGCGTTTTGTCCGAATTATTAAATATTACGGCATTAAATAAATGTAAAAATAATATCGGTAGGATAATTATTTGTTATTGACTCTATACCAAAGTTTATCCAAAATAACTATGGATCATAATTTCATAAATTATGTTTTTCATTCCGTAGTTTTTACGAAAGTACATGGTTGCCGTTTAATCACTGTTTCAAACTTTAGTACGATTCTTGAGACATTCCTAAAACATCTCGAGGTATTAATTTTGTCTCCGGGCTCCAGTCCCGACTTGGCCCATAAATATCATATTACGGCGTTCTTGACCTTCATAATATGTCACCCACTTCTCGTCTCGATTAGCATCGCTGCTAGCGTGTGAGAGTACAGCCCATATATCATAATTTCGTTGTTGTACTAAAATAACATTAATTTCGAGTGAATTTAATATTTGAACCGTCTTTTCAAATCCAAGTTCATTGGAGTGTAGTATTACGTCACGTGTAGTGCCGGCCGGGCTGTCATACCCAGTATGATACCCGCCTGGCAACAACAAGTAAACACATTACACATAGAGAGCAAGGTCGTACGGACACATCACCCCATAGTACACCGCCCCCCGCCCCCGTTCTAAGAGCGAGACCTAAAGTCATAGTTTTTAATTGTGACATTATTACTGTGTATTATTATTATTATTTATTTTATTAATACAAATCATATTGTAATTTGTATTATTAATTATTAATTAATTATATTATTTGTATTAATTATTTAACGGCGGAGGTGGGTCTCCTCGTGGTGACCGGTGTCCGTAAAGATATATTTTGTAATTTCTTCTTCATATTGTTTCTCTTATTATAATAGTCTTCATCATCTTTCCTCTTCCAATCTCCAACATTACTCTAATACGTGCCGGGGTGCCTTTACGACGTGGACGCCCATCTCCCCCCCCCCCTCTCCCCTCCCCCCCATTTGTTTTGCATTAGATTAGAATATTAACGAAATTCAGATTATTTAAATTACAATGCTGAACAATAAAAAACAAAATAAATACCGACATCATTTATTTTGGCACCAAATCAACGGAACGTTACCAACCCTGGTTTATCGAGCTGACCCCTTCTTGTCGTGGGTGAATGAGGTCAGGTCAAGTATGTATATAAAAAACAATATATTTAAGTATTATCTAAAAGTACAATAGTTTAAAGTTTAGTTTAGATTATTTTGTAGCGTCTTTTACATTCTTTAGTCGCATTACAAAATGTTCAGATGTTTCAAGTGGTCAATTATTTCTTAATGCTAACATTAAAAACTGCTCTATTTACTACAAAATTAATAGTTTACAATTAAATACCAATTACATAATAACTTATTATAAATATCTAATGCTATATTTAAAAACTCATTTTCTATTTTCTTACTCCAATAGTGTGACTGGTTGTGAGTAATTCTTTGATAGATTAGTAACAATTGTGAAGAAGCGATGCTTTGAGTCTTTTCTTGAATATTTTAACATAACTTATTTTCTTAAAACTAGTATGAACTATTGTACATTCGTATTCCACTCTCTGGTAGACCTTTTTGTATTCTAGTCGAGTTACATTGTGCCAATCTCAGTTGGCTCTTATTTCTAGTATTTAAGTTAAAAATATTTAACTTCTGGCTAAATAAATAACCATGTAAAACAAAAAAACAGTATGAAGCCAACAAAATTCCAGGGAAGTTGAACTGTTGCTTAGGCTGAGTATTTTCATGTTTTAGGAGTTACCAGTGAGAGAAGATGTCAGCAATGTTTCGCTTAGGTCGCGAGACTCCATAGCGAGACACAACTAGATCTTCTTACTGATGTCTGCAGCAGAGAACCCGACCTCAAACCAACACAACACTGGTGAGTCCTGCTAACATGCTATACACATAATTAATAATTTAAAAGAGAATTCGTCTATTAGTGAATTTCTAGAGAAATTCTTAAATATTTCCTCTGATGTAAAACGTTATGTTTAGAAAAATAATATAATATAAGCAATCATTAGCAATTATAGACGTAAATGTAGATGTAAACATTCACGCCCAGGGTTAAATGTGAAATATTGAGGGAGGAGTAGACGGTATAGATACAAGGGAGAAATAGTAGCAGAACTTTTATAATGAAAACGACATTTAATTTTGTTTTACTAAAAACTGAGAAGATATTAATGGATTTACAATATGAGAAAACTGCTAGTTTGGGATCTTACCGAATTTTATGGAAAATCGCGGCGCGAAATTTGTATAGAAAAAGATATCCCACAATAGTCACATTTTAGGAGATTGCATGATAAAAAAAACTGCTCGTTTGGTGGAGGTGCCGAGTTAGATTTTAAAGTAATTCCAAAGCCGATCAAACATAATGAGTAGAATGCTTACAAGCTCAAATGTATGCGATGTGTTTAAGAACCTTCATCTGGTTCCGCTGGTATTGCATTGCTGGCTGTGTCAAATGTGCTTTATGCTGATAGTTAATTACAGAGGCTGTGACAACTGTGCTTCGGATGATAGTTAATTACAAAGGCTGTGTCAACTGTGCTTCGGATGATAGTTAATTACAAAGGCTGTGTCAACTGTGCTTCGGATGATAGTTAATTACAGAGGCTGTGTCAACTGTGCTTCGGATGATAGTTAATTACAGAGGCTGTGTCAACTGTGCTTCCGCTGATAGTTAATTACAAAGGCTGTGTCAACTGTGCTTCGGATGATAGTTAATTACAAAGGCTGTGTCAACTGTGCTTCGGATGATAGTTAATTACAGAGGCTGTGTCAACTGTGCTTCCGCTGATAGTTAATTACAAAGGCTGTGACAACTGTGCTTATGCTGATAGCTAATTATAAAGGCTGTGCCAACTGTGCGTATGCTGATAGTTAATTACAGAGGCTGTGACAACTGTGCTTATGCTGATAGTTAATTACAGAGGCTGTGACAACTGTGCTTCGGATGATAGTTAATTACAAAGGCTGTGTCAACTGTGCTTCGGATGATAGTTAATTACAAAGGCTGTGTCAACTGTGCTTCGGATGATAGTTAATTACAAAGGCTGTGTCAACTGTGCTTCGGATGATAGTTAATTACAGAGGCTGTGTCAACTGTGCTTCCGCTGATAGTTAATTACAAAGGCTGTGACAACTGTGCTTATGCTGATAGTTAATTACAGAGGCTGTGTCAACTGTGCTTCGGATGATAGTTAATTACAAAGGCTGTGTCAACTGTGCTTCGGATGATAGTTAATTACAGAGGCTGTGTCAACTGTGCTTCCGCTGATAGTTAATTACAAAGGCTGTGACAACTGTGCTTATGCTGATAGCTAATTATAAAGGCTGTGCCAACTGTGCGTATGCTGATAGTTAATTACAGAGGCTGTGCCAACTGTGCTTCCGCTGATAGTTAATTACAGAGGCTGTGTCAACTGTGCTTCCGCTGATAGTTAATTACAAAGGCTGTGTCAACTGTGCTTCCGCTGACAGTTAATTACAGAGGCTGTGTCAACTGTGCTTCGGATGATAGTTAATTACAAAGGCTGTGTCAACTGTGCTTCGGATGATAGTTAATTGCAAAGGCTGTGACAACTGTGCTTCCGCTGATAGTTAATTACAAAGGCTGTGTCAACTGTGCTTCGGATGATAGTTAATTACAAAGGCTGTGTCAACTGTGCGTATGCTGATAGTTAGTTACAGAGGCTGTGTCAACTGTGCTTCGGATGATAGTTAATTACAAAGGCTGTGACAACTGTGCTTATGCTGATAGTTAATTACAGAGGCTGTGACAACTGTGCTTCGGATGATAGTTAATTACAGAGGCTGTGTCAACTGTGCTTCGGATGATAGTTAATTACAAAGGCTGTGACAACTGTGCTTATGCTGATAGTTAATTACAGAGGCTGTGACAACTGTGCTTCCGCTGATAGTTAGTTACAGAGGCTGTGTCAACTGTGCTTCCGCTGATAGTTAATTACAGAGGCTGTGTCAACTGTGCTTCCGCTGATAGTTAATTACAGAGGCTGTGTCAACTGTGCTTCCGCTGATAGTTAATTACAGAGGCTGTGTCAACTGTGCTTCGGATGATAGTTAATTACAAAGGCTGTGTCAACTGTGCTTCGGATGATAGTTAATTACAAAGGCTGTGTCAACTGTGCTTCGGATGATAGTTAATTACAGAGGCTGTGTCAACTGTGCTTCCGTTGATAGTTAATTACAGAGGCTGTGTCAACTGTGCTTCCGCTGATAGTTAATGGACACAGTCAAGGTCTACTTGATCTCCGCATAACTTAGCCATGAAAAAAAGGGCTGATTTACCCATCCAGGAGGCTCTGGACTTGAGCTCGAACTATGGTGGCGCTACTTCTATTCCAATGCCTTTGGCAAAATGCTGCCATCACAGCCTGCTGGATGGGTCAAGTAGACCTTGTCCGCGCTGATTTACCCATCCAGCAGGTCATGGATTTGGGCTTGGACGGTGGTGGCGCATTCTACGTCAAGCTTTGCGTGCAAAGCCCCATTACAAAGGCTGTGTCAACTGTGCTTCGGATGATAGTTAATTACAGAGGCTGTGTCAACTGTGCTTCGGATGATAGTTAATTACAAAGGCTGTGACAACTGTGCTTCGGATGATAGTTAATTGCAAAGGCTGTGACAACTGTGCTTTCGCGGATAGTTAATTACAAAGGCTGTGACAACTGTGCTTCGGATGATAGTTAATTGCAAAGGCTGTGACAACTGTGCTTTCGCGGATAGTTAATTACAAAGGCTGTGACAACTGTGCTTCGGATGATAGTTAATTGCAAAGGCTGTGACAACTGTGCTTCGGATGATAGTTAATTACAGAGGCTGTGTCAACTGTGCTTCGGATGATAGTTAATTACAAAGGCTGTGACAACTGTGCTTCGGATGATAGTTAATTGCAAAGGCTGTGACAACTGTGCTTCGGATGATAGTTAATTACAGAGGCTGTGTCAACTGTGCTTCGGATGATAGTTAATTACAAAGGCTGTGTCAACTGTGCTTCGGATGATAGTTAATTACAAAGGCTGTGACAACTGTGCTTCGGATGATAGTTAATTACAGAAGCTGTGTCAACTGTGCTTCGGATGATAGTTAATTACAGAGGCTGTGTCAACTGTGCTTCGGATGATAGTTAATTACAGAGGCTGTGTCAACTGTGCTTCAGATGATAGTTAATTACAAAGGCTGTGACAACTGTGCTTCGGATGATAGTTAATTACAAAGGCTGTGACAACTGTGCTTCGGATGATAGTTAATTACAGAGGCTGTGTCAACTGTGCTTCGGATGATAGTTAATTACAAAGGCTGTGACAACTGTGCTTCCGCTGATAGTTAATTACAGAGGCTGTGTCAACTGTGCTTCGGATGATAGTTAATTACAGAAGCTGTGTCAACTGTGCTTCGGATGATAGTTAATTACAGAGGCTGTGTCAACTGTGCTTCGGATGATAGTTAATTGCAAAGGCTGTGACAACTGTGCTTTCGCGGATAGTTAATTACAAAGGCTGTGACACCTGTGCTTTCGCGGATAGTTAATTACAAAGGCTGTGACAACTGTGCTTCGGATGATAGTTAATTGCAAAGGCTGTGACAACTGTGCTTCGGATGATAGTTAATTACAGAGGCTGTGTCAACTGTGCTTCGGATGATAGTTAATTACAAAGGCTGTGACAACTGTGCTTCCGCTGATAGTTAATTACAGAGGCTGTGTCAACTGTGCTTCGGATGATAGTTAATTACAGAAGCTGTGTCAACTGTGCTTCGGATGATAGTTAATTACAGAGGCTGTGTCAACTGTGCTTCGGATGATAGTTAATTGCAAAGGCTGTGACAACTGTGCTTTCGCGGATAGTTAATTACAAAGGCTGTGACACCTGTGCTTTCGCGGATAGTTAATTACAAAGGCTGTGACAACTGTGCTTCGGATGATAGTTAATTGCAAAGGCTGTGACAACTGTGCTTTCGCGGATAGTTCATTACAAAGGCTGTGACAACTGTGCTTATGCTGATAGCTAATTACAAATGCTGTGTCAACTGTGCTGTGCTGTGCTGTGCTGTGCTGTGCTGTGCTGTGCTGTGCTGTGCTGTGCTGTGCTGTGCTGTGTCAAAAATGCTTTTGGCTTGATTTGATTTTGTTAAACAAATCTCAAATCTTAAATAATTGTGTAAATCGACCTATGTATAAACCATAATATACAATGGGTTTCACTGCAAGCTACAAGCGCGAAAAATGACACGGTTTAAAATTTGCTGACTGTTTGTATACGCCTTAGAAGTCTTCGTTATGTTCACTCATGGATTTACAAGTCCTTGTGCAATTATCTTATATTCAATCTTCCTCCGCTCAACGGATGTGTAAACGAACTTTCCTAACATAAATGGGTGACTGGCAGGAGGTTGTGAATTGTTTTCCCATAGTATCCACTCGGACTTCAATAAAAAAATGCAATTAGTTTTTGGAAACCGTTATTCTAACGGGCCGTTTACATAAATGACAAGTGATTATTGACTAACCCCCGTGTCTAGACTTCTTTCATTGGCTGGGAGGGAGAATACTGCGCTCTGATTGGATAAGACTAAGAATCGTCTTTACTTGACTAAGGTATTGAAATATTTGCAATTCCTTAATCAAGTCAAGACAAATCTAAGTCACAGCCAATCAGAGCGCAGTATTCTCCCTCCCAGCCAATGAAAGAAGTCTAGACAAGTATTCTCACTTATAGCCAATGAAAGGAGCCTGTGGCTTAGACACGGGGGTTAGTCAATAATCACTAGTCATTTATGTAAACGGCCCATAACAGTTCCGTCTGAGATAATAATTGAACAACATTCCCAGTTCCAATCAACCGTACTATTAGGACATGACAGTTCCTCCCCACGTTCTTATCTTACCGTCAGCAGTTCAAAACTGCTAGTGACTCAAGGGGGTGTACAGCATGGGCTAGTGACAAAAACGAGTTTTCGTAGCCTGAAGTGATCGCAGCTCGCAGTGAAACCCATAATAGATGAATTCGAATATAAATTGTACTTAATGCTTGAATTAAAAGACGCTTATTCTATTCACGACAATAGGTGAAATTTATCACAATTCCGCTTGTTAGAAGTGTAAACTATTTTTTTATTCGATTGATAAGGCGTCAAATGTGACAGTTGAGTACCAGAGTTTTTTTAACTGAAGCAAAGTTATACTGCACTTGGCTTTGCTAATGTTGTGTCCTGTTTCTTTCCCGTGCACGAGGATCGCTGACGTCGCATCCCCTATCTTCGCTGCAAGACGACGGCACTCACTGTTACTACAACCACAACAACAGCACAGGAGAGCCCAGGTGTTAACACGGAGGAAATGCTGTACCGGGTGAGCGTAACACGCTTTCAATTAGTTTTTAAATCCCTCATTATATTTTACAAAGCACATCCCTTGAAAACATGGCAATCAATATTTATTATTTGTACATTATATATTAGGCTATCTTAGGGTTTTAGACGTGAAACACAACTAAATTTAGAAATTAGTTAATGCGATTGGTACCTCTACGTCAAAAACCGCAAACAATTTTCATTTTTTAATTATATCTCAAGAATGCTACAAGGAATTACAAACCTGAGTAACAGCGCACTGTGGTTTGGTAAACCCTACACACTGAATGAAATATAACCATTAGCGTAGTTATTTTGATTATTAAATCGATAATTAGTAATATTTTATAAATATAAATAAAAACCATACTGATCATAATGTAAGACACAATTTAGAGCATTCAGTATCTAGGACTTACCAAACAAGGACTTACTACAAGGACTTACTAATGACTTACTTAACAACAGTTGATTCAACTTTTCGATTTCGAAGTCCATTCTTGAGATATAATTTGAAAATTAAACTTTTGTTCACTTTTTGACGTAGAGGTATCCTTCGCTCTTAACCACTTGGTAACTATACATACGGCCTAAGTTTGTATACATCAGTATTTGACTTTTTGTATAGGCCTAGCAGAGAAAAGTAAATTTAACCTCAAAACGTAAATATGCGGTCATTTAGTGGTAGATGTGGGGGCTTCAATCCAATTCTATTTATAGCCATTTTATTCCCAAAATAGAATGAATTCACCATAAAAATAGAAGGAAAATACTTAGTTATGAACATTTAAATAATATACCGAAAAAGAAGAAAAAATTTAAAAGAAATTGTGAAGCCCGCGGAAAGAAAAAAAGAACCCTTGTGGTAGGACTGAGCTGACCAGTCATCACACATGAAATGCATTGTAACAAACATACAGTCCATGGAAAAAGTGATACACATAAGCACAACAAATAAATAGTAATAAAAATAAGTAAATAAATGAGTAGGAGAGATAATATTTCGTATAATACTCACATCAATGTTAATGAGAAAATGGTAGCCTTGATTATAATTTATACAAACTCGATTTAGTAAAATTATAACTTTAAATATTGAATAACAGTAAATAACAATATAAAACGGATACGAAACAATTCTCGATTGCAGCATTATACAATACATGGTCTATGTTTTTTTTTACAAATTAATATAAAAATTGCAAATAATATAAGAGATTCAAATTATTCAAATCAAGATAAGTAACCAATCATTGATCTTAGTTAGTTGAATACTATTAATTACATTCTTTAGCCTCGTTGCAAAAATATGGGACGTAAAACCCCAAATATCATCACCATCATGGAATTTCATTAAATAAGTTTGGACCCAAGAAGGGTAGGTACATGCCGCTGCCCCATTAACTTATTTTTACGGGGAACAATTTATGGGTTGCTCCCAATATCACGCTTCTAGTTTTATGAGGCGGGGATGCATCTTAATAGGTTAAAGACTTATAAAAGTTGAAATTCTTGGAAGTATTTATCAAAGCAGTTGTTTACAAATATTTGTCTTACATTTAACACGTTGGTCATTTGGAATATCAAGTCACTAGAAAACTGTCTGCGCTGGTTTAAAATTATTTTAAGTAATAATGTTAGCATTTATTAATGGTTTAAGGTATGACATGCTAGCTTCGCCCCAATCTATTATACCCGTATTGTAAGATGTTTTGCTCCAGCAGAGCTCTATAAACAGTCATCATTACTTTGAACTTTCCTATTTACACATTTCCATAATCTATATAAAAAAAAAAATACAGGGGATCTTTTTTCAATGCAGCAACTTGCACATTCCACCTTGTAGGTGCTTATCTAACATTATTCGCATTTTCATAATATTGGCATTTACTTTTACCTAAACAATTTGAAACATGTAATAAAAAAAACTCACGATCAGGAAGCGGTTTTGAATCTATAGTAAACGGTATATAAACTAGTGTTACTTTCATTTAAAGTAAGCAGATAATCTTGTAACCACTGATAAATAATTTTTAAATCCAGATTTGCATGCACAAGCGCTTGCTGCCAGCTTTCACCTGTAAAAATCAAAACCGTATCATCAGCATAGGTTTAAATCTTCCCGTTAATTTTAATGTCACACGGGGCATTTAGATGTAACAAAAACAATATCGGGCCCCCAGTACGGTTCCTTGCGCAACTCCATATTTAATTATGCCATATTTTATTATTATTATTATTATTATTTTTTTTTTTTTTTATTATTTTTTTTTTTTACATATTTTATTATTATCACTTAAGGTGGTTCCAATTTAAACTATCTGATCTCAACCCACAAGATAACTTCTAAATAAATCAACCGTTAATACTGTCTAAACTGACGGCCAATACCTTCTTACTACAATCCAGACTAATACACAAGTGGCTCGTTAACTTATACATTGCATCTTTCGTGCTCAAATTCGGCCTGAAACCGTAATGATTACGAGACATAATTTTATGTTTATCTACATAATTTAACAACCTGACTTTGATGCATTTTTCAATAATTTTCAAGAAATGCGATAACAAAGAGATTGTCCTGTAATTTTCCCTGTTTTGATCGATCATTGTTTTATTAAGCGGCTCAATTAAATGTTTGCTGTTTTTAGACTTTGGGGAAAACCACAGGTTTCAAAGCACAAGTTACCAATGTAAGCTAAAGGGTTGGCTGTGCAGCGGTTTGCGCGTCTTACATCAACTGAAATCTCATCAACACACAAGACGAATCTTTTAGTTCTAAAATTTCAGTACGTATTACACTATAACAGTAACTGTGGTTAGAAACATACTATAGTTTTTGTTCACTCATCAGGCTAACGAAGGTATTGTGCCATTAACTGGCCTCAATTACAATAAAATACAATAAATAAATCAATCTGAGAGCGTTTTTGTATAAGAGCACTTTCAGGCCTATCTCTACAGATGTTATCTCTATTCCTTTTAATTTTATCAGCTAAAGACTTATCTGCGTTAGAAAAATAGGTTATTAGTGCATCGGCTGCTTCCTGGGGCTCATCCGACAATTCACAACTACGTCATTCAATAAAAAGATCAATGATTGGTTGTTAGGGACGTTTTTGTTTTCCTACCCGAGGCATCATTTATTTTATCTTTGACCAAGTTGTCTTCGGACAATCCTTATCAATGTAGATCGAACTGTTTTGCATAATAATGAATGGAACTGAACACTAGGTATGGTTGGCTCAACCCTTTCGTTAAAGGTTTACTTTATTTATACCGTAACTTAATATTCAACATTTAAAACGTAGAGCACACACTGGATTTTGAAAATTTTGTAAACTTCATAAAAATCCATGCAATTTAAATTTAGGCCCTGTCGGACACAGCAAAATAGTGTTTTGTGTAACTGAAAAATTATATTGAGAATCACTGCTACGAAACTTATCCCGTATGTATAATGAGAGGAAATATACACAGCTCTTTACCTAATAGTGATATTGAGTAAATAACATATTTATTAATTACATGACTATTTCCACAAGAGTATGATTAATATAATATTTAAGTTAAAAATTAATAAGAACTTTTAATTTTTTCAAATTTGTAAATTGTAATTGCTTACAATCACTACTATACAGGATAGCTCTTCATAATAAATCTGTTTTAATTGTTTTAGTAAAGAGTAACTCATTTTAGTTGGGTTGAATTTTGGTATTATTGGTAAAGTAGAAATGGGAGTGTTAGGCCTACTTGTTACTCCTGTTACGATACACATTATTAATGTAATTTTAGGATATGAGTTAGAGTAGGGTTTCAGATGTGTGACGCTAATTTTATGTAATTATTGTAGTACAATAAACATTATTTCATTTCAAAGACACATAATATGTTAAATACAACATGTTGTACTAAGAGACAACACTCGGAGCATCATTCAATGGTAAACATCATGAATACCAGAGTGGGATTTTTTTTTTATAAACAAATAAAATACGATGTTATTGACTTATGTCAGATTCATTTGATTGAAATCAAATTTTTGGTTTTTATTGACGTGAATCATCAATATTGATGTCTCGAAAATATAATAAAATAAATAAAATATAAAAGTTACCATGCGAGTCACAACTCAATTGTACTTGTAGCTCAAATTTAGCAAAAACAGCACCTTAGTGTTGTTAATTTAAATCAACGATTTTTAAAAAAATCATCTGATTTAAATCAATTGATTTAAATGAAATCACCCTGATGAATACAATACGAGAACTTAATACTGTGAGTGTTATAATAATTACATTACAACAGAAGCGCTTAGACTACACGAATATAATATAGAGAACTATTACGTTAACTAAATGAAGTAGCCCACATTATATCAGTTGAATTATAAACAGTTATCAGGTATATTAGTGATTGTTAGCTTACAATTTACAAATTTAAACTATTTTAGTTTACATTTCGTATAAACCCAAAAGGTGGATCCTAAATGTCACATAATTTAAAATCCCTGATACGTAATGAACTATAATATTCATTGATGCCATAGGGATGCAACCTTTACTGACCAAACTCCATTAAGAGGTTGCTGCACCAAAGCGTGACAATCCGAAAGTACGATGCAGGTATCTCAATCACATTTTACTCAAATGAATGAATTTTGCATTTATTTTATTACTTTATCTGTAGCCTCTGATAATATCTACCGGCGCTATTATCCCACAATTGTTATTTTTAAAGTTGTTTTAAAGATATGCTCTGAAAACTTTTAACTATCACACTTTGGTGCAACAGATAAGGTTTAAAATGGTTTAATTCTAATTTAGTCACTATCACCAAACTTGTTTTTTATGGACTTCAAAATGTGTCAATGTATTACCATAGCCAGAAAACTTTACAATCTACGAATGCCTGGTTTTCACCTCATACATCGACAATCAAATGCTTTGATATATTATATTTGCTTCAAAACACTTTTATAATCCGTATCACCTTTGATTTTAATACCATTCCCGTAACACGATACGTTGATAGAACCACGAAGTTAATTAGTTATCTGTGATAGAACTATACAACACTAACGATATATTATATTTGCTTCAAAACTGTTCGATCGGGACCATCTTCTACTTAACTTCTTTGTCTTCCTTCTTCTTCTATTTAACTTCTTTCTCAATAATCATTGTTGTGTTTATTCTTTGTTGTTTTTGTTCTCTTGTTTCATAACTTTTGGCATGTTCTTGTGACTATTTTGATATTAGATACAAATTAATTAACTAACGGCTTCTTCTTCATCTTCTTTTCGTCTGATATACATTGGTCAATCACAATTGGTCAATATGTAATTGGTTCATCATCATTTCGCCTCTAGTTCTATCAATTACGTAAACAATACATAATACAGTCCACAACTACATCCAATCTCATTCTCATTGGACTCCATATAACACCTCATCCGCACCTTACAACAATGAAGAATAGTGCGTTGCCTTCTGCACGATAGCATTCTCCGGCTCCGACACGCGCGGTCCTGCACGTTCCTTTTCACCCAGTGCGCCTCCTAACACGATGACATGGCCACCGTCCGCGCCCACCATACGTCCTCGGTGTGTTCACTGTTCGTATCCAGCACAACGTGCGCCAGTTTCACCACTTGGAAAATCGCCATCGCCTCGGTTTGGCATCGTCTCATTTCCGAAGAAGGCGCACATCGCTCGCCCCTGCAGATACTCGCCTGACTGACACCTGCACGGCGCACATCGCTCGCCTCTGCAGATACTCGCCTGACTGACACCTGCACGGCGCACATCGCTCGCCTCTGCAGATACTCGCCTGACTGACACCTGCACGGCGCACATCGCTCGCCTCTGCAGATACTCGCCTGACTGACACCTGCACGGCGCACATCGCTCGCCCCTGCAGATACTCGCCTGACTGACACCTGCACATCGCTCGCCTCTGCAGATACTCGCCTGACTGACACCTGCACAGCGCACATCGCTCGCCCCTGCAGATACTCGCCCGACTGACACCTGCACGGCGCACATCGCTCGCCTCTGCAGATACTTGCCCGACCGACACCTGCACATCGCTCGCCTCTGCAGATACTCGCCTGACTGACACCTGCACGGCGCACATCGCTCGCCTCTGCAGATACTCGCCTGACTGACACCTGCACGGCGCACATCGCTCGCCCCTGCAGATACTCGCCTGACTGACACCTGCACATCGCTCGCCTCTGCAGATACTCGCCTGACTGACACCTGCACAGCGCACATCGCTCGCCCCTGCAGATACTCGCCCGACTGACACCTGCACGGCGCACATCGCTCGCCTCTGCAGATACTTGCCCGACTGACACCTGCACATCGCTCGCCCCTGCAGATACTCGCCTGACTGACACCTGCACGGCGCACATCGCTCGCCCCTGCAGATAGTCGCCTGACTTCTCAATCCCCACACACGGAGACACATCCCTCATAACCAAACATTGTTGCGCCTCGCGTATCACAGATGTTATCACCTCCCATGGAGTCATCATTCGCCCAGTTGTCAATCTCAGTCTACTCACTCAATGAAGCAAAGCATTCATGGGGGCTGTAATGTTCGATCGCAACCATCTTCTACTTAACTTCCTTCTTCTCTAACTTCTTTCTCAATTATCATTGTTGTGTTTATTCTTTGTTTTTTGTTTACTTGTGTTTCATAACTTTTGGTATGTTCTTGTGACTATTTTGATATAAGATTTAAATTAATTAATTAACGGCTACATCTTCATCTTCTTTTCGTCTGATATACAAAAACACTTTTAATCCGTATCACCTTTGATTTTAATACCAGTTTTCCCGTAACACGATACGTTGATAGAACCATACAACACTAACAATATATTATATTTGCTCCAAAACACTTTTTTAATCCGTTTGATTTTAATACCAGCATTCCCGTAACACGGTACGTTGCTAGAAATACGACACTAACAATAGGCTGTATGTATTGGTGGTAATAAAACTAACTGAAGGGAAAGTGATGTTCGGCTGTTAATTTTCGAATATCTGAATTGTTAAAACCTAAATTGGTGCCGTCAAGACTGCACATTAGTCATTAGTTCTATCTCTTGAAGAACACTCAAACTAGGCTACTATCGGATTCAAAAAGATGTGTCCCACGATTTCTAAACATCACAAACAAATAAGTGCGCCACATAGAGAAAAAAACAAAACCACCCTAAATCGAAACGTTCGTTTGGGAATTATATTAAACTACTGCTATAGTGTGTTATGCCGTATTTTTGCCACTGCAGAGCTTTATATAAAGCAAACTGTCTTAAAATAGCAAGTTTTTGCAATTCCCGATTTATCGAATTTTCTAATCACAATACCAATCGGTACTTCGAAATAAGGCTTTATAATTATTTAAGTTAATATACTGGCATAGTGAAAATATAATTCTAATTTATGTGTAATTGTTAATTAACAAGTAATTAATTAATTAGCATATTAACTAAATACCAATATCCTGAGATTAGTGGACGAATAGAAATTATTCACAAATGAATATTAAAACATTAGTATTGGAAAAATGTTTCATGAAATTAGATGAACTCAGTGATTTCAAGTAAATAATGAACTCCTGAGTCGCTGCGTGGCCTCCTCGTCAACTCACATCCTACGATATTTCATTATTTCCTTAATATCACCGAGATCATATGATTTCATGAAACATTTTTATAATACTAATATTTTAGTAATATTTTACGATCATTTGTGAACAATTTCTATTCGTACACTAATTACATGATATCGGTATTTAGTAAATCTGCTAATTAATTAATTACTTGTTAATTGACAACTATAAATAAATTTAAATAATATTTTCATTGTGAAAGTATATTACTTTAAATAACTATGAAGCCTTATTTCGATCTACCAATTGGTACTGTGGTTAGAAAATTCGAAAGGTCGGGAATTGCAAAAACGTTCTATTTTTAGGCAGTTTGCTTTATATAAAGCACTGCAGTGACAAATATACGGCATAACACATTAAAGCGGTAGTTTAAAATGATTCTCAAAAGAACGTTTCAATTAGGGTGGCATTGGTTCTTCTCTATGTGGCGCACTTACTTGTTTGTGATGTTCCAAAATGGAGGGACACACCTTTTTGAATCCGATAGTACAAGCATTCTGATGGCAAGAACATAAACTATTATAAAGAGGTGTTAAGCTGTCAATTTTAAATTTCATAAAATTTAAAATGCTACTGCTAGGTACCATTGTTGTAAGTCGTTACTGATGAAGCATTAGAAAAGCATAATATATAATATATAAGCTTTCAATCGTTAGTTGCTAATTGCAATCGTGAAAACCAGTGATTCGAATGACATTTGGTAAAGAAATACATTGGCTATCAAGAAGTTGATCCATTGAAAGAGGTTCCTCTACCAAACAGAGTTTTCATTAGGGAAGTAGGCAGAGATGGGCGGCTACTAAAATATATATTATTAAAATATGTATTTGAAATACATTTTTATTTTGTATTTCAAATCCTGTGTTACAAAATAATTGTATATTGTGTTTAAAAATACTCAAAATACGTATAAATAGACATAGTTAGCTAAATCCCGAAAATTATTCATTATGTCAAAATTTATTAATTATTTTTCATATTTCAAAAAGTTTCTTAAATGTGAACCCACCTCCTCGCAACAAATGAATGCCTAAAAGAGTGGGTAGTATTTTTTATTAATATCATCATCATCATTATTATAACTATTATTATAATTATTATAATTATTATTATTATTATTATTATTATAATTATTATTATTATTATTATTATTATTATTATTATTATTATTATTATTATTATTATTATTATTATTATTATTATTATTATTATTATTATTATTATTATTATTGTTATTATCATTATTAATTTCAATAATAAATATAAAGTTATAAATGATGTCAGTAATGTGAATCTCCGTCATAAAAATAGATATTCAGTGCCCTCCTATATAAACGAGTATGGAATGAGAACTTTAAGATTTATAATTCCTTATGAATTTAACAAGTTGCCATCAAATTTAAGCGATTTAATTAGCCTTAGTTTAGTTTAGTTTAAATAAAAAGAGTGGATTTTGTTAAATTTAACGTAAGAGTAATTATTGGGTGTTTGCATTGCGTGTTCTTACTAATTTATTTTGTGTTTTCATTTATATTGCACCCTTTTCATTCTTTTTAGTCTTAACATATGTTTGTTTTTCAGTTTTTGTCGTTCAGTTGTTGTTTTGTATATTATATTGACTTTTGGTTGTCATCTGCCATTACGGTTTAATCATTCGAGTGTATTTTTCTTGTTTACGCCACAGATAAGCCCTTTCAGGGGCTTTGTGCATTTTATAAAGATGTAAGAATGTTGTGTGGTTTTGTTCAAATGATAACTGTTATAATTAAAAAGTATTATTATTATTAATATTATTATTATTAATATTATTATTATTATTATTATTATTTTATTGTTGCAATACATACAAACTCGGTCAAAACCGGCATAAACATGTTGTACGGACACAAATGTCAAGTATTTCCATGTGTTTACCTTATTAAAATCTACTTAGAACTACTTAATATATCTTCTTCTTCTTCCTCTTCTTCTTCTTCTTCTTCTGCTTCTCAAATGCCCACATTTGGCTATACTACTTAATATATCATTGTCCACATTATTTTTTCCAAACCGAACTGTGGATGCTATGTACGGTCGTGGCCGATTTGTACTCATCCCAGCATTCGCTCTTTGTACGGTGGAAACCACGAAAACCACCATCGGGATGGAGAACTTCTTGAAGTCTTCATTCTTCTTCTTCTTATTATTATTATTATTTTATTGTTGCAATACATACAAACTCGGTCAAAACCGGCATAAACATGTTGTACGGACACAAATGTCAAGTATTTCCATGTGTTTACCTTATTAAAATCTACTTAGAACTACTTAATATATCTTCTTCTTCTTCTTCTTCTTCTTCTTCTTCTTCTTCTTCTTCTGCTTCTCAAATGCCCACATTTGGCTATACTACTTAATATATCATTGTCCACATTATTTTTTCCAAACCGAACTGTGGATGCTATCTATGTACGGTCGTGGCCGATTTGTACTCATCCCAGCATTCGCTCTTTGTACGGTGGAAACCACGAAAACCACCATCGGGATGGAGAACTTCTTGAAGTCTTCATTCTTCTTAGTTCAAAAATTTTCGCACTATCCTACACGTGTTCAAAATAATTGCTTTTTGCATCTCGATGTATATGTTCGGTTGGAGACCAATTAGCTTAATACTGTCATGGAGTTTACGTGGAACAATGCCATTTGCTGATATAATTAACGGTATAACAGTAACATTATTCTGCTTCCACAACCTTTTTATTTCAATAGATAATTCCTTATATCTGTTTATCTTTTCCCGCCAAGTTGTCTCTACATTGTGGCATAAAGGGACGGCAACATCAATTAAAATCGTTTCTTGTTTCTTCTTGTCAATAAATATAATATCCGGTCTATTGTGATGTATGGTTTGGTCTGTAATAACTGCCCGGTCGTAATATAATTTGTAGTCTTTACTATCTAATACCTTTTCAGGCTTGTATTTGTAATACGCAGTGGTTGTGTTTATAAGTTTATACTTCATGGCTAATTTTTGATGTACAATGTTTGCAACTTGGTTATGCCTATGAAGATAATCTGTTTGACAAAGCATTTTGCACCCAGATACGATATGTTCAATTGTTTCGCCCTTCAAATTACATTTTCTACATTTATCTTCCACTGTGACGTCTTTCAGTATGTATTTTTTGTAATTGTTAGTCTTGATTACTTTATCTTGAATAGCGATCATAAATCCCTCTGTTTCGCTGAAAATGTCCCCGGACGTTAACCATTTGTTCGATGCTACCCTATCGACGCTATCCTTAAGAAGTTCTTTATAATGTCTGCTATGTAACGTCTTTTCTGATATTCTGATCTCTTTTGCTGTGTCAGAATTTAGTTTTTGAAGCAAGTTTAAATTTCCGTCATTTAAATTGAGGGGAGAAAGCGACTTGTCTGCCGATACTATAGCTCTATGAAGTTGTGAATGTGGGCATTTTGTATAAAAGTACTTTCTCAGAATTTCAATTTGTTTATAATATAAATTGTTTAAATCAATCAAGCCTCTTCCCCCTTTTTCTCTAGGTAGAGTCACTCGTTCTATTGCTGACTTAGGGTGATGACTTCTGTATTTGGTGAATGTTGTGCGGGTGAGAATTTCTAGGGCATGAAGTTCTGTCTGTGTCCAGTTAATAATTCCAAATGAATATGTTAGTACCGGTATAGCATAAGTGTTAATTGCTTTGATCTTGTTTTTACCATTCAATTGTGTTTTTAAAATGGATCCTATTCGTTTCTTGTATGCAGAAATTAGTTTACTTTTCATCAGTTTATGATCAATTCGTTTAGCCTGCGCAAATCCTAGATATTTGTATATATCTTCTTCGTCCATTACTCCAATCCGGTTGTCTTCGTCAATTTCAAACTCTTCTAATTTCGTAATCTTTCCTTTGATGACATGAAGTGACTTACATTTATCAATTCCAAAATCCATACATATATCTCTACTGAATTCTAACGTTGAGTTAAGAAGATTCGTCATGTGTGTCGCATTTAAAGCATATAGCTTGAGATCGTCCATGTAGAATAGATGTGAAAGTGTGTGGCAAACCGTATTACCGTCCTTTATCTTGAAACCATGTGTAGATTTGTTTAGTATATGAGATAATGGATTTAATGAAAGACAAAACCATAACGCACTAAACGAGTCACCTTGAAAAATACCTCGTCGGATGTTAACTGGGTCAGTACATATCTGCTCTTTGCCTACTTTTAACTTTAATGTTGTTTTCCAACTCGTCATCGCTGTCCGCAAAAAGTTTACTATCAATGGGTTTACTTTATAAATTTCCAGTATCTGTATTAGCCACGAATGTGGTGACGAATCATACGCTTTCTTGTAATCAATATAGCTAACGTGAATGTTTCTCTTCTTGTTGAAAGCTTGGTTCATTACAACAGAATCGATAATTAATTGTTCCTTACACCCTTGCGACAATTTACGACATCCCTTTTGTTCTTCAGCTAATATATTGTGTTCTTCGCAGTGACTATATATTTTATTTGTTATGCACGATGTCAAGATTTTGTAAATAGTAGGTAAGCATGTAATTGGTCTATATTTACTTGGATTTTTGGTGTCATTATCTTTTGGTTTAAGAAATGTTATTCCTTCAGTAAAGAAATCTGGTAAATCCTTGTCTCCTAATATAAATTCATTAAGACATTTAGCAATCTGGGTGTGCATGTTTGAAAACTTCTTGTACCAAAAATTTTGAATGTTATCGTTACCGGGTGCTTTCCAATTATGAGTATTTCGTATCGTTGATTTTATATCATTTACACTGATGCCATCAAATGTCATTTCTTCGATATCACTCATTGCCTCAATTTCATCTTGAATCCATGTTGCATTGTGATTGTGCATTAATGGGTTACTCCATATCCCACCCCAAAACTGCTCAATCTCTGTCTTCGATGGTATACCATTGCCTACTATTTCTTCTTTATTGTTAATTTGCTGATAGAATTCTTTTTCTTTTTCTTTAAACATTTCGTTTTGTTCTTTTCTATCACTACACTCTTTATATCTTCGTAGTCTTTTGGCTAATGCACTTACTTTTTGCTTTAGAGTATCCAAATATTCGTTTGTAGCCTCGTTCGGTGTTTCATGTATAGTATGGATTTTAAACCTTTCAAATATGTGTTGGCAATATTGTAATATCTTTTTAGATCTATTACCCATCCTGAATTGTTCTAATCTCCCAATATCTCTCCTTAACTCGTTGATGCGTTTGACTAATCTTCGTTCCCATTTTGGAGTCTTATTTGTTTTTATGTTCTGAGAATGTACCAACTTTATTTTTAATCCTAATTGTCTGACCACTGCTACGGCTCCACAATATATTGCTGCATGCACTTCCTCAAACGACAATTCTTTCTTCGCGTAATCTAACAAAATATGTGCGTTCATTACGTGCATTACTATGTCCATTTGCTTAGACTGTTTAGGTTTAGGAATTCTAGGTCTCTTGTTCGGTTCTATATGTGCAAATTCTGTCAAAGCATTTTCAAAAGCTAAATGTAATATGTTCTTTAACTCGTCTATTTCTTGTGTGTTCCCTCTTGTATTCTCTTCTTGTTCAATGTTATTAATAGGTGGATGTTGGTGATGTACCTCTTGTGTGTTCTGGCCGTCTGGTAGATCTACTTGTTCCATTAATTCTTGTCGTAGATGGTCATCGTTTCTTGATGCTTCCATGATGTGCTCCTCGTTCGCCAAATCCTCTTCATTTTCTTGATCTATTTGTAGTTCTTCCTCTACTTCATGTCTTATTACGTTCAATAGATTAAATGGTAGCATACCATTACTTACAATTATTCTCCTTTGGTCTGCTACTCTTTGTTCGGTTACATCTACTAATGGGTATTCACGTGTAAACGCTCGGTGCAGTTCTTGTCGATATCCAACTAATCTAGTTTCTAATAACGTAATTCTATAGTAGTTGCGCATCACACAAATGTTCATATTATCTGTCCATTTGATACGCTGCCTCACTCTTCCAGATTTGGTGGTCTGTTGCGATAATACATCAGAAGCATCCATAATCTGTTTGTTTATTTACTAAATGTCAAAGTTCATTGTCCTGTCAAACTAAGTTCTTTGTCACAGAAAGTTAAAATTGTTTTTCAAAGAAATCAAAGCACTTAATGTCACACTTTTCTTTACACTCACAACTTGGCCGTGCCCCGTCAATAAATAACACACGCAATTACAAGGCGCTGAGTTGGAGTTGAATGACAGTTTCAAATTTCACAGATTTTGAAGACGAAATCTTCTTAATTCTGGAAACAAATAAAAAGTGCTTACATACAACCGTAAAACATATATCTAGTTACAATATTATCGAATCAAATTATAAGTACAAGACCTTGACGTGTCCAGATCCAGCTTCAATCTGTCAAAATCAACACTAAATTCAACTGTTCCTATGTTTCTCAAGCAAGGCCCTGGACTAAAATGTAAGCCTACAAAATTAAACTTCTATTTATATACAAAGTAATGGATACTGGTACTTCCCTTTATGTCTTCTTGTAGTAAATCACTCGTAGATCTCAATGCCGTGAAAATTGTTGGTTGATTACAGCTTTTTCCCTTTGAAACGCTCTGTTTGACGCGTTGATAAGCGAGCGCGTCAATATCTACGAACTTTCTGGCGAAAAGTTTCAATGCTAATACGAACAACAATGGACAACAATTTAAGAATGCGCATTGCAAAAATTTTTCTAATTTCCAAAGCTATTATACTTCCCGACATTGTTGGATGCAGTGCAATGTGCGTTGCTAAGAATTTTCGCTGTCATGTTTTCAACACGGTCCGCCACCGTTACTAACACTTATTGACAGCAATAGAAATGTAATTTCTGCCTCTAATACGTATTGGATCGCGTTTACATTAGTATATTCGTATATTATTATTATTATTATTATTATTATTTTTATTATTATTATTTTTATTATTATTTTTATTATTATTATTATTATTATTATTATTATTATTATTATTATTATTATTATTATTATTATTATTATTATTACTATAATTATTATTATTATTCGTATTTTTATTCTTATTCTTATTCTTACTCTTATTCTATTATTCTTATTATTCTTATTTTTATGTTTATTATTCTTATTTTTATAATAATTATTATTATTATTATTATTATTATTATTATTATTATTATTATTATTATTATTATTTTTATTATTATTAAATACGAACAACAATGGACAACAATTTAAGAATGCGCATTGCAAAAATTTTTCTAATTTCCAAAGCTATTATACTTCCCGACATTGTTGGATGCAGTGCAATGTGCGTTGCTAAGAATTTTCGCTGTCATGTTTTCAACACGGTCCGCCACCGTTACTAACACTTATTGACAGCAATAGAAATGTAATTTCTGCCTCTAATACGTATTGGATCGCGTTTACATTAGTATATTCGTATATTATTATTATTATTATTATTATTATTATTTTTATTATTATTATTTTTATTATTATTTTTATTATTATTATTATTATTATCATTATTATTATTATTATTATTATTATTATTATTATTATTATTATTACTATAATTATTATTATTATTCGTATTTTTATTCTTATTCTTATTCTTACTCTTATTCTATTATTCTTATTATTCTTATTTTTATGTTTATTATTCTTATTTTTATAATAATTATTATTATTATTATTATTATTATTATTATTATTATTATTATTATTATTATTATTATTTTTATTATTATTATTATTATTATTATTATTATTATTATTATTATTATTTTTATTATTATTAATTATAATTATTGTTTTTCCACTTAAAAAACTAAATTAAGCCTGGGACTATTAATTTCCAGCAATACGTATTTTGTTTATTGAGTATTTTCAAAACACATTTGTATTTGAAATACAAAATTGTTAACTTGTATCTTGTTATTGGAAAATACCGCGTTCCAAGTATTTCAAATACTTTTTTTTAGTGTTTTGCCCATCTCTGGAAGTAGGGATGCTTGAGATTTCAATGAAATTTGACCAATGTTGAGTACAATCTTTTTTATTCGGTATTTATATTAGTATACGATTAGTTTATAAACAATTAGGTATACAATCATTGTTCCAAACAGTATTTCCATTAGGATAGGAAGGATGTTTGGGAACTTAAATGAAAACTAGTACAAGATTAATTAGGTATGTAATCATTGTTGCATTCACTTTTTAGTAGTTCAGGTACATGTAAACTATAATGTTTAAAAATAGTTAACATGTACCTTTACTACTCAAAAGTGTATGCAACAATGATTACATACCTAATTTATCTTAAAATTGTTTTCATTAAAGTTCCCAAACATTTTTCCTAATTAATTAGGTAATTAATTAATTAGGTATGTAATCATTGTTTCATTGTTGCATACACTTTTTAGTAGTTATGTAAGACATATGTTCACTATAATGTTTAATTAAGTATGGCATACGATTAATTAATAATTAATGATTAATATACATGCCATACTTAATTAAACATAGTTCACATGTATATATAAATACAGGTGAACACATGTGTTGCCTGCAACAAGAGACTGGCAGGTGACGTCACAGGTAACTTCAGGTGAGTATATAAAGGGTAAGTATGAATGGAAAGGGGTAAGAAGTACCCAATACCATCCCACCCTTCCCCTTCCGCCTTCTTCATCTCAATGATCCCCTCTCTCCCCTCAATCCCTCTCTTCTTTCCTCTTCTTTCCTCCCCCACCCCCTCCATCCCTCAACCCTCTCTACACCTTCCCCCCTCTCACACCCACCCTTCCCCCCTCTCTCCCACTCCCTTAACCCTCCCCCCCCTCAATCCCTCTCTAACCTTTCCCCCCCTCTCCATACCACTCTTTCCCCTCCCTCCCCCTCAATCCCTCTCTAACCTTTCCCCCTCTCTCCCTAAGTATGAATGGAAAGGGGTAAGAAGTACCCAATACCATCCCACCCTTCCCCTTCCGCCTTCTTCATCTCAATGATCCCCTCTCTCCCCTCAATCCCTCTCTTCTTTCCTCCCCCACCCCCTCCATCCCTCAACCCTCTCTACACCTTCCCCCCTCTCACACCCACCCTTCCCCCCTCTCTCCCACTCCCTTAACCCTCCCCCCCCTCAATCCCTCTCTAACCTTTCCCCCCCTCTCCATACCACTCTTTCCCCTCCCTCCCCCTCAATCCCTCTCTAACCTTTCCCCCTCTCTCCCTTCCCTACCCCCGC
The DNA here is from genome assembly GCA_945910005.1 of Isoperla grammatica. Taxonomy (NCBI): domain Eukaryota; kingdom Metazoa; phylum Arthropoda; class Insecta; order Plecoptera; family Perlodidae; genus Isoperla; species Isoperla grammatica. The sequence goes on along the minus strand of OX246746.1, from coordinate 6,308,604 downwards.
CTCAATCCCTCTCTACCCCTTCCCCACACCACCCTTCCCCCCCCCCCCCTCAATCCCTTCCCTATGGGAAGGCGGCCGGGGGAGGGTAGGGGGAAGAGGCGGCGGGTGAATTAAGCTGGTGCGGATTGTTTTTGCCCCCCCCCCCCCCCCATCTTAAGGGAGACTGGGAGGCAGGTTTTAGAGGGATGGGTGGGATGGAGAGAGTTAAGGGAGAGGGGGGGAAGGAAAGGGGTAGAGAGGGATTGAGGGAGTAGGTGGGATGGAGAGGGGGGAAGAAGGGTGAAGGGGTAGGGAGGGTTAAGGGAGTGAGATGGATGGAGGGGGGGAAGGAAAGGGGTAGCGAGGGATTGAGGGTAAGGGAGTGGGTGGGATGGGTAGGGGGGGGAAGAAGGGGGGGGATGGAAAGGAAGGATAGAGAGGGATGGAAGGGGGGGAAGGAGGAAAGGTATTGAGGGTTAAGGGAGTGGGTGGGATGGGTTGGGGGGGAAGGGTGGGATGGAGGGGGGAAGAAGGGTGTAGAGAGGGTTAAGGGAGTGGGACGGATGGAAAGGGTAAGGGTGGGATGGGATGGTATTGGATACTCCTTACCCATTATATACTCACCTGAACTAACTTGCAACGCTACCAGTCTCTTGTTGCAGGCATCACGCTGTGGGAGCTCGTGCAACACTGGGAAGGGGGAGGGGAGGGGAGAGTTTTATATATACAGTATACCCCTTTAAAGTACACACGCACACTGTACACACAAACACACATATTGTATGTACAAAAACTAATGTACATACAGCACGAAATATGTAATCAACTTAATCAATAATATATATATACATAAAATATAGTACAGTACAATAACAATTGTACACACTACACGAAACATACATTTTACATATTATATAGTACAGTAAACTATACAATACTTCTTAAAACAAACGTTTACACAACACGATAAAATACAATCAACATAAAACAACATATACAAGAAGTAACATACAAAATTGCAGTGTTGGGTAGGAACTTTCTTAAAGGACGCGTTCCTTTTGAAATGAAAGGAAATTCTTTAAAATAAATTAAAGTTACTTTCATTTCCGAAAGCATTTATTACAACGAACATTCGGCCATTCCAGCTCCATTTGAAAACAACTCACTATACTTTCGGGGAACTACAATCACAAAAATTAAAACTCCCTTCCATTTTTCGAAAAGTTTATAAAAACCGCCATTGCCACTGAATTTGTTTCATCATCATCCTGAGTGGACATGAATAACAGACGAGTTGATCAATTAAGTAGTGACATATTTGTACGCAGGTAAAAACCGCTACTTAAATCATATATCCCATTATTTTTTCGCAAAAGGAACTTTTAAAGGAACTTTCAATATTGCATAAACGCACAAAGTTCCTTATTTTTTAGGAACTGTAACATTTTAAAGTTCACTTAAAAAGTAGGTACTGTAATTCAAATGGTTAATTTTGTGTTCCATCAGAAACCACTTGACAAATTTTGCTTGGAATAAGTAAGTTTAATCCTTGAACAAACCTGTTTAATTAATAAGTCACCAGTTTACCAACAAAAAATTGGAACATAAGAAAATGTGTTGTAGATAAAAGATACGAATAAATTCAATTGTAATAGATGAAAATATGTATATGTTGGAACTGTATTTCTTACGCAATGTGTAATGAAAGTGATATTAACAAAACATTCATATTCACCAAGAATATGTGTACACAGTATAATTATCCTTACTTTCCAATGTCATCATCCACATCAATGGGAAGGGTTGGTTTTAATGTTAAAACAGAGGAAAATTAACTTCAATTTATACCTAAGATGGATACACAATATTGAAGCTGCCTATTTTCACAATCAAATTAGTTGCTAGTTACAAAAAGTCTTGTCGAACTTATGTTGGAACCAGAATACTATATTGTAGATTTGTATTACGATTCAAAATCAACTTGATAAAAAAAAATATTGTATTATAATAATATTATACAATAATAATATTGTATAATAATAGTAATAATAATAATAATAATAAAAATAATAATAATAATAACAATAATAAAAATAATAATAATAATAATAATAATAATAATAATAATAATAATAATAATAATAATAATAATTATAAAAAAAAAATAATAATAATAATATTAATATTAATAATAATAATATTAATAATAATGATAGTAATAATAATAATAATAATAATAATAATAATAATAATAATAATAATAATAATAATAATAATAATAATAATTACAGACTAAACCATCACAATTGACCTGATATTATATTTATTGACAAGAAGAAACAAGAAACGATTTTAATTGATGTTGCTTTTCCTTTATGCCACAATGTAGAGACAGCTTGGCGAGAAAAGATAAACAGATAATATAAGGAGTTATCTATTAAAAGAAAAAGGCTGTGGAAGCAGAATAATGTAACTATTGTACCGTAATTTATATCAGCAAATGATATTGTTCTGCGAAAACTCCATGACAGTATTAAACTAATTGGTCTCCAACCGAACACATACATCGAGATGCAAAAAGCAATAATTTTGAACACATGTAGGAAAGTACGAAAATTTTTGAACTAAGAAGAATGAAAACTTCAAGAAGTTCTCCATCCTGATGGTGGTTTTCGTGGTTTCCACCATACGAAGAGCGAATGCTGTGATGAGTACAAATCGGCCACGACCGTACATAGCATCCACAGTTTGTTTTGGAAAAATAATATGGACAATGGTATATTTAATTAGTTCTAAGTAGAGTTTAATAAGGTAAACCCATGAAAATACTTGACATGTATGTCCGTAAAACATGTTTACGCCGGTTTTGACCGAGTTTGTATGTATTGCAACAATAAAATAGTAATTATAACAATAATAATAATAATAATAATAATAATAATAATAATAATAGTAATAATAAAAGTAATAATAATAGTAATAATAATAATATTAATAATAAGAATACTAATAATAATTATAATTTCTTTTTTCTTTTTTTTTATTATAACAGTACCATTTGAACAAAAGCACACAACATTTTTACATCTTTATAAAATCCACAAAGCCCTTGAAAGGGCTTATCTGTGGCATAAACAAGAAAAATACACTCAAATGATTAAACCGTAATGACAGATAACTAAAAAGTCAATTTCAAAATAATATACAAAACAACAACTGAACGACAAAAACTGAAAAACAAACATATATAAGAGTAAAAAGAAAGAAATGGGTATAAATAAAAACACAAAATAAATTACATGCAATGTAAATACTCAATTACTCTAACGTTAAATTTAGCAAAATCCACTCTTTTAATTTAAACTTAACTAAACTAAGGCTATTTAAATCACTTAAATTTGATGGCAACTTGTGGAATTCATAAGGAATTATAAATCTTAGAGTTCTCATTCCATACTTGTTTATATAGGAGGGCACTAAATATCTATTTCTATGACAGAGATTCACACTACTGGCATCACTTATAACTTTATATTTATTATTGAAATAATAAGCAAGCAACAATCTAAAAGTAAGTAAAGACGAGATCGGAAGCACACCAGAAAGTTGATAACGCTGTATAATGGTGTTATAGATTTAATAATTCGATTCTGCAATGCGTATAAATAATAATAGTGATTTTAAATGGCATTTTGATGCACGTCCCCATAATAAATAAATATAAATAAATAAATAAATCCCCATAAATAATAATAATAATAATAATAATAATAATAATAATAATAATAATAATAATAATAATAATAATAATAATAATAATAATAATAATAATAATAATAATAATAATAATAATAATAGTAATAATAGTAGTAATAATAATAATAATAATAATAATAATAATAATAATAATAATAATAATAATAATAATAATAGAAATAATAAAAAAAATAATAATAAAAATAATGTATTTATTATTAATAAGAAGAAACAAGAAACGATTTTAATTGATGCTGCTGTCCCTTTATGCCACAATGTAGACAACTTGGCGGGAAAAGATAAACCGATATAAGGAGTTATCTATTGAAATAAAAAGGTTGTGGAAACAGAATAATGTAACTATTGTACCGTTAATTATATCAGCAATTAATGGTATTGTTCCACGTAAACCCTATGACAGTATTAAACTAATTGGTCTCCAACCGAACATATACATCGAGATGCAAAAAGCAATAATTCTGAACACGTGTAGGATAGTGCGAAAATTTTTGAACTAAGAAGAATGAAGACTTCAAGAAGTTCTCCATCCCGATGGTGGTTTTCGTGGTTTACACCGTACGAAGAGCGAATGCTGGAATGAGTACAAATCGGCCACGACCGTACATAGCATCCACAGTTCGGTTTGGAAAAAACAATATGGACAATGATATATTTAGTAGTTCTAAGTAGATTTTAATAAGGTAAACACATGGAAATACTTGACATTTGTGTCCGTACAACATGTTTATGCCGGTTTTGACCGAGTTTGTATGTATTGCAACAACAATAATAATAATAATTATAATAATAATAATAATAATAATAATAATAATAATAATAATAATGATAATAATAATAATAATGATTAATAATAAGAAATAAGAACTTAAAATAATTAATTTAAAATACATTGTTATTATTATTATTATTATTATTATTAACATTATTTTTATTATTATTATTATTATTATTATTATTATTATTATTATTATTATTATTATTATAAGTATTATTATTATTATCATTATTATTATTATTATTATTAATTTTTTCTGTTTGTAGTAATAATTATCAAAACTATTAAAAACCATGCTTTCTTCAGATATTCTTACAACAGTTGTTTATCTCTAGCAGATTCAATATTAATGTATGGTATGGGGTAACGCGTCATTATCAAATCTAAGGAAGGAAACTTAGTCTTGCAAAATCAAATGGTAACGGTTGTTTACAAAAACTTATACAAATATTGACTGTGTTGAGTCCAGCGTTTATAAAAGAGGTGACGTTTTGCCTGTCCACTTGCTATATAAGTATAGACTCACTTTTCAGTTTTATTTAAAAAATGATTTCAATATGATTCTTCAAGATATAACTCCACGCGGTCTCAAATATCACATTGTATTATCGTCTCTAATACATACACAAACACGGCGCGAGAACGCTTAAAGTAATTATTCCACGAATTGCCATTTAGCATAAAAGTACTAACTTCAATTGGCAGAATTAAATAAAAAAAAGTGCTAAAGGATTTTTGTTAAAACAGTATTTAATCTAATTATCAGTTCTATGTTTGTTTGTGCGTGTGCGAAAAAATTATTATAAGCCTTATCATCAGTCCATCTGCCTCTAGTAATTCGTTTAGGAATTTTAAATTTTGTTATCTGTTGCCTGTTACTTTCCTTTATAAATATCGATATATTTTAAAATATTACATAAATAGATCAGATGAAACTTTTGAAAATGTGATTGGAATTACTAGATGGATACAAAAATAAAATATTATTTTACCAACGTTTATCGCCGGCGGCGGGCGTTTGTCGCCGACGACTGCCAAACAGTGATAGTATTTGATATTAGAGCTCATTGGTTGGTCACAAATCGCCCGTCATGACGATAGTATAAGGAAAGTTGCTTGAGAACAACTATATATCGCGATTTCATGTGTGAATGTGTTCCTGTTTCGTTATGTTAGCATTTCCAAATTTCACTATATAATCAACACATTAGCTTATGTTCATGTTTTAGTTGATAACTGCATCATTCAAGGGGAAATACTATCGACAATATTAAGAGCATGAGAAATAACAGTGTTTTAATAATGTCTCATTAAATGTTATACCAAATAGAAATCTTGAAAACCGTGACAAAATACTATGGCACCATGTTTGCAATATTGAAATTATGAGGATTGGTCCTTTACTGATGTTATATCCGTTTTTAGATTTCTAAAATGTGTGTAACATACAAAAGTTTGACTTTGCAATTGAAACATTGACCTCTGCAAGTACCAAAATTATTGTTTTCTTAATTTTTCAGCGGGTACCGGTAATATTGCTACTTTAATAGTGAAGTTGTTATCTGTGCTTTAATTCACCTTACGTCGAACTGTTTTGTAAAAAATACGTGATGTTGATCAACAGTTTATATTGCGGGTCAAGAACATACTTTGGTCTCCTGTTCCTGTTCCAACTGAATGTGCTTTAGTTCAATCACTCGCATTATGTTTAACGGTATTTTGTCTGTCATTATTTTAATCGACCGGTACAAATACACTCATTGTAGAACAAAGTATGATCTTGAACCGCAATAACAATTGTTGACCATTAACGCGAATTTGTTTACAAAACTTAGTTTGACGTGCGATGGATTAAAGTATCAATATTTCTGGTACCGGCGACTGAAAAATTATAAGAACAAAATAATGTTGATACTTTCAGCGGGTCAATGTGTTAATTTCAAAATTAAACTTTTGTATGTTACGCATATTTTAGACAACTGAAAACGGTGATACCATCAGTCTCATACAGTACTTAGTTCTTTTAAACTCAAACTCACATTTTCGATCTGAAATAACATTATTGAGATATATGATTAAAAACTGTAATTTCACGTGCTTTAATATTGGCGTGTATAATATTGCCCCTTCATTTTATCGATGATGTTTTATTACACTCCCACCGCCGTGGCACTTCTACAGACAAATACACATACAAGACATCATACGAAGTATGAACATACATCTAGACAGGAGACAAACTATCCAGCAGTAATACTGCGTCTTCACTTGTCACTTGTCACCGACCTTAGTTCGCAAAACACGTAGTTACTTAGTTCACGTGAACACGATGTCGCGAGTAACTCAGTTGGCAACGAACTTAGTTGGCCATCCATGAAGGGGGAACTAAGTCGGTCATTCAACGTTTCCAAGGTAAAGGTCGGTTTACACACTTATTTAAGGTTTAAGGGTTCACAAAATCAAATCAAGCGAAAAGCATTACGGCGTTTACACACTGTCCTAAGAATCATAGCAACATTAGCTCTTATACGTACAATTTTTATCCCAGCCAACGAGGGGCCTCGTTTTATAAATTCGGCCAATCTTAGCGATTCTAAGTATAAAACAGCAAGGAAAATAAAACCTTAAACCTTAAATCTTAATTGTGTAAACCGAGCTTAAAAACCCACCATAATTGTTTATCTTTGAGGTTATAGATTTCGATATTTGGATGTATGGAAATGGTTTGGAGCTTGTTTGAATCATTTAGAATGATCAATTGCAATTGCCCAACACGAGAGAAAATAATTTCGATAAGGAAGAAATAAAAGCGGCAATAGTGGTGGTACTTATGGAGTGTGCTGTTACACTTTGAAAGGTGTCATTCGTTCTTGTGTTGTATAATGGCATACAAAACTAAAAATGAATGGCACCTTCCACAAGCTATGTCAATATGAACAAAATCCATTATTTTGAAGTTTGCGAAGGATCCCAGTCCATTTAACATGTGTGCAATGGCGGCGAAATGGAAATTTGGAGGCACTTCAACAGCTAAATTAATAACCATCTAAATAATTTTGATGACTGAAAATAGCCAAAAATTGTCCATAAACATACACTTAATGCTGTAGCATAAAAAACAGTGTGTTTTTGGTGTATTTCTTGGAAAAAAAGAGCTCAAAAAGTTTAACAGAACAGCACACTCAATAAATAACATAGTAATACTACAAGTTTTCAGCTACGTGAAGACTCACACAACGAACTTAGTCGATGAGAAACTGAGTGTAAGATGGATGAACTAAGTGACACATGTAGACGGGCTACAAGTAGATCAAAGTTTCAGCTCACCAATTTTCTGCATGCTCGCTGGTCTAACATCTAGGTGACAGTTCGTTCTCGTGTCACTGTCGTAATGATTGTAGTGGTCGTGGTGTAGTCTGTTCCTGGAATAATAACACAGCTTCGTTGTACACCACGAGACAAAAGTAAATCAAGACAAACACTATTTACCCAACAACGCCTCTACAAACATTTTAATTTATGCTTTCAAACTATCGCAATAAAGAAACCAAACGGCATTTAGCTGAGTTAAAATATATGCTTGCAAGACCATCATTGCTAAATGTAACTCACAGTGGCGTAGCTCCCTATAGAGCAAGGTATGCGGCGGTGCTTACGGGTCCTGCAACCTGGGGGCCCCCTCGAGAACCACTTTATTTGTAATCAATGTTTGTATAAAAACGTACAACATGACAAACTTTAGTAATCTGGTGCAAGAAACAATTATTGCCCTACTTTACACTAAATTTTAGTTTTCAGCCTTTAAAAAGTGGGGGCCCTAAAATCCAACTTGCATACGGGCCCTGTCATTTTGAGTAACGCCACTGTCTTATTGTTATACCCTTATTCTCACATATATTTTCGGTTGCTCGTACGTTGATAGGATATAAAGCTGCACACACCATATTTACTTATCTTAATTATTCTTGTCTCTCATACTTGAGTGGAACTACTCACTGAAGCTAATAAGGGGAATTGAATAATGTAAACAAACGAAAGTTGCACCGACTCGCATACCCCCACCTCGGATTCTCATATCCACTGTCCCCTTCATGCACGCTGTCTAAACAGATATTAACAGATTGCAGACGTCTCATTCTTACCATGTAGGTGATGATAATGATAACCCACTGCTGGCCCAGAGGAGGAGGGGCCCCACCCCCATTCTGAAAACAAGGACAACATTTAGAGACGAAATACGAGTTCTGTCTGCTTCTAACACCTCGATCTAGATGTGAAAAATACATCCTTTACTCGGCACGGGTGAGAGAGCTCGGGAGCAATTGGAATGCGGTAGACCACAGGCCCATCGATCCAGGTCTCATTGCTAAAAATAGCAATCTTTTCATGAAGTAAAAATGTGTTATAATTTCTCATTTACTTCCAGATCTATGGAATAATAATGAAACATTGATTTACAATTATCTTTTCATTTTAAAAATAACTTGTCTATTGCCAATTTCAGAACAGTGGACTTATCATTAAAATTGAAAATTGGCAGATTTCAAGTTATTTTAAAAATACAAAGTTAATTTTATATTATATCTATAGTTTTATATTTTTCTTCATTATTCAATATATCTGAAAATAAATGAGAAATTACAATTTTTAGCCCCATGAAAAGATCATTATTTTTAACAATCACTATGTTTACCACGCGAGCCGAGTGCGTACCGAATCGTACGGGCTCTGACGTCAATCTTTATAATACATTGTTTATATTCTACTACTGTCGGATTCAAAAAAGGTGTCCTTCGACTTTGAAACATCGCAAACAAGTAAGTACGCCACACAGAGAAGAACCAAAACCACCATAAATTGAAGCGTTCTTTTGAGTTTGACAATCAAACTAAACTGTTGTTTTAATGTTTTATACTGTATGTTTGTCTCTACAGTGCTTTATATAAAAGAAAGTGCTTCAAAATAGCTCTTTTTTTGCAATTCCCGAACTTTCGAATTTTCCTACCACAGTACCACTCCAGGTATCAAAATAAGTCTTTACATTTATTTAAAATAATAAAATGATATAATGAAAATACAATTCACTTTTATTTATAATTTGTTAATTAAAATTGAATTAATTAATTAATTAGAAATTTTACTAATTAGGCCTACTAATATCCTGGAATTAATGGACGAAAAGAAATTGCACACAAATGAACTAAATATATATTAAAATATTAGTATTAGAAAAATATTACATGCAACCACAATAATATACTCGGTTTCAGTAAATAATGAACTTCTGAGATGCAGCGAGGCCTTCTTGTCAACTCAGCGCACGATATTTCATTGTTACTTTTAAATCACCGAGTTCATTTGATTTCAAGAAACATTTTTTTAATCTTTTGTCAGTATCACAAAAACACAGCGTATATTCTAAAATCTAAACCATCTGTAGTAAAATAATATTAAAACTGTAAAATGTATTTCGTAGCACTGATGGAATGTCTACGTTGACGCTTGAATTATGATTCCACGCGAACATTCCAACGTTATGACACGACCCCCCCCGATCATAGGAGCCACATGTAGAGTATAGGAGAGTAGTCCACATGGCAATGCTGCTCCTTGATTGATGGTTGGGCGAGTCTGAGGAAAGCACGTGAAGAACGACTATGCATTTTACCCTAAGTATATATTACCTGTAGTAAAAAGAGAAAAATTTAAATGTATTTCGAAGCTCTTGTACTCTCGCTGATCATGGCCTTGTGTCCTTTACACACCTACAACATGACGCCCCCCCTATCCCTTCCCCTACCCCTTTTTCAGCTATCAGCCAAAACGAGTCACAAGCAAGAAGCAACCACAATATTAGTCGTAATCAACTGAAATAAATGATTATAATAACACAAGTTAAACAATGTATTTCTTAACACCGGGACGCGGATGTTTCAACAACATGCGATCATACATTCCTAACGCGGCCCCCTCCAGCCCCCCTCATTTATTGTATCAACTTAAGTGTCACAAATGCAACACACAAATAAAAGTCACAAATGGAAACCACAGTAAAAAATCTAAACAAGTTGTAATAAATGATTATAATACCACAAGTTAGTGTTTTATCAATGCATTTCGTTGCACCGGGATGGCGATTCTCCAACAACATGCGACCATATATTCGTACGACCTGACACAGCTCTCCCCCCCCCCCCCCCCCCCAAATACCCTTTAAACTGTCCCCCAAATCTCACAAAATGCACACAGCACCATAAAAAACAATTTTATAAAAACTGCAGAGCCAATGTACCTTAAAGCGTTCATTTTCTGGCCACTCAAACCTATGCCATTACACGTAACAAATTCCTGCGATCTATTCCCCTACCCCATCCTCTTATATTTTAAATCTGACACATAAGTTTCATAAAAAGCACACACAACCCTACACCATCTGTAATAAATCTCCTGCAAGCTGTACTTACATTTAGCCGGTTGCACGAGGCGATATACGGAGCACAAACAAGACACAGCGGAGCACTCGATCCTTCGACCTTTCACTTCCACACGCAGACACTGACTGACTGACTGACTGTGTGATGAGTCAACGCCCGTACGCCAGCATGCCTGAGACAGAGATAAGCATTAGGCCCAGTGGAGGAACATAGACCAATCGATGGCTTCAAGCAATACACATACTATACTTGTTTAAATCCATCCCTACCGAAAGTTCTCGACATAGAGTCCTGTTGATTTTTAAATTGAATTTTGAAAAAAAAAAATTAAAGACCAGAAACAATGCACACAATTATAAACACATGCTTTAAAAACAAAGAACGGTTCGAATACTTCTTCCAAAACCGAAAATCGCAATTTGAATTTGCCCGGACCGTAACCGACAGTTAACTATATATGTGTGTATTGTTTTCTATTTTTCTATTCGATAAATATTGCTCTGAATTTCACATGACTTACTTGAGCGCCAGGAGTGGAAAACTTTTTCGACAGTTACTATCACACAACTACTCTTATGCATATTCTACACTAGATAGTTAAATATGTATGTAAATTCACATTAGAAACCAATCCACAACTCAGCCGCCAGTCGCGTGCACGCTGTTTCAAAAAAAGGAAACAGATACCTACACCCATGCTATCATATTACATTATAACATTAAGCCGCCAGTCGCGTGCACGCTGTTTCAACTAAAGTAAACAGATACCTATACTCATGCTAACATAATACATTATTGCTCTAAGCCGCCAGTCGCGTGCACGCTGTTTCAACAAAAGTAAACAGATACCTATACTCATGCTAACATATTACATTATTGCACTAAGCCACCAGTCGCGTGTATCAACTTAAGTAAACAGATACCTATACTCATGCTATCATATAACATTATTACACTAAGCCGCCAGTCGCGTGCACGCTGTTTCAACTAAAGTCAACAGATACCTATACTCATGCTGTCATAATACATTATAACACTAAGCCGCCAGTTGCGTGCACTCAGTTTTTACCAAAATTGGCAGAAACCAATACTTATGTTTTTATATTACATTCCTTAACTCATCCGCCAGTTGCGTGCACGCTGTTTCAACTTATGTAAAGTAATACCTATACTCATGCTATTATATCACATTCTTATACGCGGCCGCCAGTTGCGTGCACGCTGTTTCAACTAAAGTAAACAGATACCTATACTCATGCTAACATAATACATTATTGCACTGAGCCGCCGGTCGCGTGCACGCTGTTTCAACTAAAGAAAACAGATACCTATATCCATGCTATCATATTACATTCTTATACGCGGCCGCCAGTTGCGTGCACGCTGTATCAACTAAAGAAAACAGATACCTATACTCATGCTAACATATGACATTATTACACTAAGCCGCCAGTCGCGTGCACGCTGTTTCAACTAAAGTAAACAGATACCAATACTCATGCTAACAAGTAACATTATTACACTAAGCCGCCAGTCGCGTGCACGCTGTTTCAACTAAAGAAAACAGATACCTATACTCATGCTAACATATGACATTATTACACTAAGCCGCCAGTCGCGTGCACGCTGTTTCAACTAAAGTAAACAGATACCAATACTCATGCTAACAAGTAACATTATTACACTAAGCCGCCAGTCGCGTGCACGCTGTTTCAACTAAAGAAAACAGATACCTATACTCATGCTAACATATGACATTATTACACTAAGCCGCCAGTCGCGTGCACGCTGTTTCAACTAAAGTAAACAGATACCAATACTCATGCTAACAAGTAACATTATTACACTAAGCCGCCAGTCGCGTGCACGCTGTTTCAACTAAAGTAAACAGATACCAATACTCATGCTAACAAGTAACATTATTACACTAAGCCGCCAGTTGCGTGCACGCTGTTTCAACTAAAGTAAACAGATACCTACGCTCATGCTATTATATCACATTATTACACTAAGCCGCCAGTCGCGTGCACGCTGTTTCAACTAAAGTAAACAGATACCTATACTCATGCTAACATATTACATTATTGCACTAAGCCACCAGTCGCGTGCACGCTGTATCAACTAAAGTAAACAGATACCAATACTCATGCTAACAAGTAACATTATTACACTAAGCCGCCAGTCGCGTGCACGCTGTTTCAACTAAAGTAAACAGATACCAATACTCATGCTAACAAGTAACATTATTACACTAAGCCGCCAGTTGCGTGCACGCTGTTTCAACTTAAGTAAACAGATACCTACGCTCATGCTATTATATCACATTATTACACTAAGCCGCCAGTTGCGTGCACGCTGTTTCAACTAAAGTAAACAGATACCTATACTCATGCTAACATAATACATTATTGCAGTAAGCCGCCAGTCGCGTGCACGCTGTTTCAACTAAAGTAAACAGATACCTATACTCATGCTAACATATAACACTAAGCCGCCAGTCGCGTGCACGCTGTTTCAACTAAAGTAAACAGATACCTATACTCGATGCTATCGTATTACATTATTACATTTAGCCGCCAGTCGCGTGCACGCTGTTTCAACCAAAGTAAACATATACCTATACTCATGCTATCATATTACATTATTACACTAAGCCGCCAGTCGCGTGCACGCTGTTTCAACTAGAGTTAACAGATACCTATACTCATGTTTTTATATCACTCTCTTATACCCAGCCGCGAGTCGCGTGCACGCTGTTTCAACTAAAATAAACAGATACCTATACTCATGCTATCATATTACATTCTTATACGCGGCTGCCAGTTGCGGGCACGCTGTTTCAACTAAAGTAAACAGATACCTATACTCATGCTATCATATTACATTATTACACTACGCCGCCAGTCACGTGAACGCTGTTTCATTTAAAGTGAACAGATACCTCATGCTATCATATTACATTATTACACTAAGCCGCCAGTCTTGTGCACGCTGTCTCAACTAAAGTAAACAGATACCTATACTCATGCTATCATATAACATTATAACACTAAGCCGCACGTCGCGTGCACGCTGTTTCAACTAAAGTAAACAGATACCTATACTTATGCTATCATATTTTATTATTACACTAAGCCGCCAGTCGCGTGCACGCTGTTTCAACTAAAGTAAACAGATACCTATACTCATGCTATCATATTACATCATAACACTAAGCCGCCAGTCACGTGCTCGCTGTTTCAACTAAAGTAAACAGATACCTATACCCATGCTATCATATTACATCATAACACTAAGCCGCCAGTCGCGTGCTCGCTGTTTCATCTAAAGTAAACAGATACCTATACTCATGCTATTATATCACATTCTTATACTCAGCCGCCAGTCGCGTGCACGCTGTTTCAACTAAAATAAACAGATACCTATACTCATGCTATCATATTATATTCTTATACGTGGCCGCCAGTTGCGTGCACGCTGTTTCAACTAAAGTAAACAGATACCTATACTCATGCTATCATATTACATTATTACACTAAGCCGCCAGTCACGTGCACGCTGTTTCAACTAAAGTAAACAGATACCTACACTCATGCTATCATATTACATTATTACACTAAGCCGCCAGTCACGTGCACGCTGTTTCAACTAAAGTAAACAGTAACCCATACTCATGCTTTCATATTACATTATTACACTAAGCCGCCGGTCGCGTGCACGCTGTTTCAACTAAAGTAAACAGATACCTATACTCATGCTATCATATTTCATCATTATACTTAGCCGCCAGTCGCGTGCACGCTGTTTCAACTTAAGTAAAGAGATACCTATACTCAATACTCATGCTATGATATTACATTCTTATTCGCGGCCGCCAGTTGCGTGCACGCTGTTTTAACCAAAGTAGTCAGATACGTATACTTATGTTTTTATATTACATTCTTTTACTCATCCGCCAGTTGCGTGCACGCTGTTTTAACCAAAGTAGTCAGATACGTATACTTATGTTTTTATATTACATTCTTTTACTCATCCGCCAGTTGCGTGCACGCTGTTTCAACTAAAGTAAACAGATACCTATACTCATGATATCATATCACATTCTTATACTCAGCCGCCAGTTGCGTGCACGCTGTTTCAACTTAAGTAAACAGATACCTATCGTCATGCTATCATATTTGATTCTGATACTTAACCGCTATTTTCAACTAAAGTTTACAGATACCTATACTCATGCTGTCATATTTCATTTTTTTACTCAACCGCCAGTTGCGTGCACGCTGTTTCAACGAATGTACACAAATACCTATATAAAGTTTTCATTTTTAATTCTTATACTCAACCGCTAGTTGCGTGCACATTGTTTCAACGAAAGTACACAAATACCTTTTTAAAGCTGTCATATTTTATTTTTATACTCAACCGCCAGTTGCGTTGCCCTGGATATGAGTTTTTATGTAGGAAAGAGTTTAATGTTACTAAATTATCTGTTAAGCATGCTAATCATCAGTTTATAAGTTTCCCTAGTTTGAAAACACTATGAAATGGATGAGAAATTTTAATATCAAATTGTATTCGTTTCTATTTTGCGTTACGAGCCGCCATTCTAGTTTTTTCACTGGTTGATTGATTGATTGATTGATATTTGGGTTTAGCGTCTTATATTTTAACTGGTTAGAACAATCAACCTTCGATATGAACCTTAAAAATTGTGTCAAGACAGTGTTTAATTTTATTCAGAAATCTATTTACAGTTTATTTCCGGTAAAAAAAAAACTCCTCATAAGATGTATGAAAAATGTTATCATTTATGTGAGTTTCTGTCTGTTATGAGCCACTATTTTATATTTGTACGTATGGTTGAAGTACACACCGTTGATACATTTTTTTTTTTATAATTCCATGCCCATCCCATAATGTTCAAATAAATAAGTTAAAAAGCTTCTTTGTTTTGATGTAACTTCGACAAGTTTAATAAATGTCATCTTGTGCTCTAATTCTCCTACCAAATAAGCATTAAAAGCATTTACCTACTCACGGTCAATGTTATGAATGAATGTCGTGATGACCTATTATTAGAGCCACGTAACATTAGCGATCGCGAAATCATATGACTGTTGTCAGTGTTGCTTTGTTGCTTATATGATACAAATGTCGGCGTTTAATAGCATGTGGGGTCCAAAAATATAAAAATAACAACGCGACATTTGCATTGGCAAGTAAGAGACCTGAGTTCGATTCCCAGTCGGAATTTGATTTTAAGAGAGCGAAGCGAGCGTCTCCATTCTACTCTTATGGCACTCATTCTGTTTTGTTTTTTTATGTCTCGCGATAGCGATCGAACGGGGAGTTCGATCAAGCTGAAATTTGGACTAGCTATAAGCTTTGATGACGATTGAATGTGTATAGTTGTGTGGCCAAATCGGTCGTGAAGTTAGAAAGTTACAATGCAGTTACTAGAAAATATTTTTCTGAAATAAACTGGCGGCAAATATACATTTTCGTCCGCGTCACGAATATACTAATTTCAACGCGATTCGATAGGTATTGTAGATACAAATTACATTTGTATTGTTGAATTGTAGTGAAGTAAATATGACAATGAAATATTCAAGCTATAATTTTTGGGCAATCGATCTTTTATGGAATAATGGCAGGAAGTATAGTAACTATGACAATAAATATTCTAATCTGCACATTATTGTTTTGGTTGTTGTTGATTGGTGTTTTTTGAACAAACATGAACATTCTTATATTGATGATGATAATAGTATTTTCAGTATAACGGCGCTGGAGCATCAAGGCCGTTTGCGACACTTTCATCTTTACCTCTTACATTGAACAAATGGCGATAGCTTCGAGAACTTTTCGCCAGAAAGTTCGTGGACATGACCGCGCTTGCTTATCAACGCGTCACACAGAGCGTTTTCTTAGTTTAATTTCCAAATAAATAAACAAAATGCAACAATGGTGTTGTGTGTGTACTCACCCTCCTGATCCAGCAGCAACGCCGTCAACCATGGGTCCAGTATGATACGCAGCGATGGGTGGGGGCGATGTAGGCGATCTCTTAGCGATGTCTGGGGGAGTCATTGATGATGTGTTCGATTAATTAACTCACACACTCGGTTTCTGCGAGACGTAGCCTACATACAGTGGAGCGTAACTGAATCTTAGATCACACTGATTACACTGATCACACTTATTAACTGGTTACACTTAGATCACACTGATTACACATTACACTGATTACACTTAGGTTACACTGTGTTACAATTTTTACGAACTGAATTAATGAAATCATACACTGACTTCAACAATACAAAAAACACTAACTTGAGCGTCCTTCTCCAGTCTACGCAATAAGTCGTCGCGATTAGTGCTTCGATACACCTTGTCCACGAACTTGTGCCGGTACGCTGTAAGCAGGCATGCCTTCACATCCAACCTACGTCGTTACTACTTAGTCACTGTTCACTCTACGAGCTCAGCTCAGTCCCCTCCACTCCTCACTTATCTCGATAGTAGGGGTGAGGTAGGGGTAGTGGGGGATACGGTAAAGGTTCAGAATTCAAATAATTGACACAATCAATCACATGCTCGTTTGTCATTATTAAACTTCTAACAGCTGTTGCACAAATGCTGTCTACATTTCTTGTATCTGTGTATCCAATTATATTATCCATGTATTTGTTAGTAAAGTCTGTCGAACAAAATATGCTGTCTACATTTCTTGTATCTGTGTATCCAATTATATTATCCATGTATTTGTTAGTAAAGCCTGTTGAACAATTGTTGTCTACATTTCTTGTATCTGTGTATCCAATTATATTCGCCCATGTATTTGTTAGTAAAGCCTGTTGAACAAATGCTGTCTACATTTCTTGTATCTGTGTATCCAATTATATTCTCCATGTATTTGTTAGTAAAGCCTGTCGAACAAATGCTGTCTACATTTCTTGTATCTGTGTATCCAAAATTATATTCTCCATGTATTTGTTAGTAAAGCCTGTTGAAAAATTCTGGGAGAAAGCACCTGAGTGCACTAGAAAGGTAGGGTTTCTTAGGTACGTAGTCTTGTTATGCCTGGCCGTATTTCGCCAGCCGCCTGTTGACGGAATAAACAAACTCGGCTGACTGTGAGTTGAGTGAGTGCGTGAGAGTGAGTCAGCGTCTGCGAATGCAACCCGCAGCAACTGCAAGTCTCCCCCCCCCCCTGGTTACAATTGACTGCGTTGTCTTTAATGACAAAATACCGGGACACCTTAACCCAAAAATTACAAACGGGTAAAAAATACGTATTTTCAATGAGTCTCTCGGGACACCGGTACAAGTGTTCCGTTAACGGTACTGGGTACTGTACCGGTCAAAACCGGTACGTCTGGTCACCTTAACCTAGGCCTATGCCCGAACTACAAAACATTGGAATTATAAAACTGTGAATGATAATTATGCTAACAGATTGCTCGGTACGAAGAGGTAAGGCTTTTATATCTTACACATAAACAGCAATAGCATGCTCACCTACAGCATGTTCTTCATATGTGTTTTCGTTTGCACATTGATACAGATTTGTGGGCGCTGCCATCTTTGCTCTGACGTCACGCGCGGCCATGACACTGCTGCTAAAACTAATAACCTACCTACAAACCGTTAGAAGGTTATTAGTTTTAGCAGCAGTCAGCAGTGTCCTGATTAGAAACACATTGCTACTACCATAGAGAAATAACTACTACTACTTCTAATATGTAGCCAATTTTTTAGAGTCGCTGTTCTGCTCATACAACCAAATACAACCATTGATACAACCAAAGATTAGACAGATACAACGTCACACGACACGGAAGTATATGGTAGAATTAAATCGCCAGTGTGGCAGTCGGACCAGTTGTAGATGCCATATTGAATTAGGCCTCACATAAAGTGTCTTTTGTTTTGGGTTTATAGTGTAAACCCAAATGCTAGACATCTTCTTTTTATTGTGTAGCTGTGGTTATTCTAGCTATATAAACTTTTTAATCAACAAATTTTAATATCTCGGTTGAGCTAGCGCATTGGTATCAGTGGTCTACGCACTTGGCTGTCTATCGAGCATTCTACTTCATGTCGCTGGGACTGTAAGCACCCCGAGTACGATATCAAATTTTTATTTCAAATTTTTGATTATTTCTCTGTATCAACGGAAGCTACCACAAAATACACAATATACCTCACATTCTAAATGTTGTTTATAAAAGAAAATTTGTGATGAAACGTTATCTAGTATGTGATCGATTCGAAAGTGAAGTTTCCTAATATTGACAACCACGCCCATATATGAACACGTTGTGTAAACTGCGAGATGTCACTTTCAGTCACAGGCTAGGCCTAATGTCGGGAAAATGTCAATGTTTGTGAGAGACCCCTGTGGAATTGTTTGTATATTATTAACATACTTGGCGGTACTATATGCCGATTACGTTGTCATACGATGGATTATTCTTCAGACCATGCAAAACAGGTAACAAGGCGTATGTATACTTTTTATGCGTTAGGCTGGCCTACTCTGTCTAGATGCATTTTGTCTAACTTTCGTCCTTCGTAAGCCCTTCGCATAGGCCTAGGCTTACACCTATAGCCAACTCTATTACCGTTAGATGTTAATCTGCAAGCTACTCTAGGCTTACGCGACAACTAATGTTCGTAAAAACGTAAACAAACTTCGCTAGGGCCTAATATGGTTAGTCCAATGGTTCCCCAACTAGACATTATTCAGAGCTCGGACACTTAGGTTTTGTTCATTGCAAAAACATGAGACGTAAAACACAAATATCAATCAATCAATCCTCAGCACACATTCTCCCTTGCGACAAATTACAGGCAGGTCAGAAAACGTTTCCCAGGAACCCCAGGTAAAGACGTATCCAATCGTGAACGCACAAAGCAGTAGAGCAATGATAATCACCCCGTTTCACTGGTTACACAAATAATATACCTTTGATGATTTATCTTATTTATTACAAACTGGGTGACAGGAGGGAGGAACCAGGCACGACCGACAACGCCCACTGCTGGAGATCAACTGCCTTTATTCTTAGTTCTTACCAACGTCACAGCAAATAATACATTACATGTTCGGTGAGCCCCACACTTCTGGTCTGCGATGCTACAATGCCCCACCGTTAAATTATGGGCTACCCTCTCCCAATGTTAACATTTCAAAATAAAGAGAAGTGAGCAAAAATGAAAAAATGTCTTATTAATCTCAAAATCTAATCTGCATTATCTCGGAATCTTATTGGCTTCCGAAGGGTTCGGGACGGCCTTTGCAGCACAGCTGGAGAATCTGCGACCGGCGGTGCCATCGGTGCCTGGGCATCTGTCGACAAACGGGTTGGACTTCTGCCGGCGGGCGGTGTAGGCACAGGCTCGACCTCTGGTACTGATGGTAGCCTTCCGGGGTCGGGCTGCTCGAATTTTCGAACAGCTGTTGTATTTCTCGTATATAGCTGGCCCGACGGTCCCTTCACGGTGACAGCATTACCGTTTCTCCCCACGATCTGGAAAGGTGTGCTGGAAAATTCAGTAGTAAGTTTGTTGTTCTGAGGTTGTCGCACAAGTACGGTATCTCCGACGGCCAAGTTGTTCTCGCAGGCATGTCTGCGCAGGTCAGCGTAGAGTTTTGCCTTTGCTTTATTTTCAGCGTCCTTGTCGCGAACATGCTGGTCATCGGGTCTCCGGGAGCACAATGATGGTAGTTTATCTCGAATTTCCCGATTAAACATGAGGAATGCTGGACTAACGCCAGTAGTTGCGTGAGGGGTCGAGCGGTACGATAGTAGGAAGCTATTTAGTGCTTGCGTAATGCTCGTGCCTTGAGCATGGGCAATCTTGAGCTGTTTCATCAACGTCCTATTTTGTCTCTCGACCTCTCCGTTAGCTTGGGGGTGTCGGGGGGTCGTCTCTACAAGCCGTATGCCGTTATTGATGCAATACGTGCGGAATTCATCGGACATGAAACCCTGAGCACGATCCACCCGGAGACTCTCAGGAAGTCCAAAGCGGGCAAATACTCCGGAGAGTATTTCGATGGTCTTCTGGGACTTCGTAGACTTGGTAAGAATGGCCTCAAAAAATCTACTGTAATAGTCGATGATTACTAGGATGTACGTACCATCTGGCAGCGGACCCAGGTGATCCAATGCGACATCTTTCCACGGCCCGTCCGGTAACTGCGTAGAAGTTAGTGGTTCAGGTGGTTCAAGAGAACTTACAAGTTGGCACCCCTGGCAGGAGCGGCACAGCTTTTCCACGTCTTTATCCATCCCTGGCCACCAAACTTTACCTCGCAGGCGCTGTTTGGTCCTTGTCATCCCGTTGTGGCCTTCATGTGCTAGTTGGAGTGTTTGTTGACGTAAACTGGCCGGTATCAATATCCGAGTTCCTCGAAGAATAATGTTGTCAAAGACACAAAGTTCTTGCTTGATGATCTCGTAGGTTTTTAGCTCGGTAGGCCAAAATTCACTCAAAATGGCTTTTCGTAGACTTGTAATATCCGGGTCAGTCGCTGACTCTCTCTGAATGTCTTCCAATGCCATTGCGCGCGGAACTGCCTGCGCCGTTATCCATTTCACGTAGAGGTCCTCGCAACCCGTGGCTTTTGGTGTTTCGGCCTTGACCAAACGTGATAGTGAGTCTGCTATGTTAGACTTTCCTGGCTGGTATTCTACTACGTAGTCGAAACATTGCATCCGCATTACCCATCGTTCGAGTCTTGCGCATGGTTTGGATCGATTAGAAAAGATGTACTGGAGCGGCTTATGGTCAGTAACCAAAGTGAACGGCGGTCCTCCAGTAAGATAAAATTTAAAGCGCTCGCATCCCCAAACGAGTCCAAGGGCCTCTCTCTCGGTTTGGCTATAACGCATTTCAACATCAGTCAATGCCCTACTGGCATACTCAATCACGCGATATTTTCCGTCTTGCAGTTGTGCGAGTACAGCACCTAACGCGTATGGACTAGCGTCAGTGATAACAAACGTAGGTGCACTGGGTCGGAAGTAAGCCAATACAGGTGGTTTTGAAAGCAAGGCAATCAGCTTCTCAAACGCTTCTTGTTGTTCGTCTCCCCAGGAGAATGTAGATTGGTTGTTTTTCAACAGAGAACGCAATGGGTATGTTATCTGCGAGTAGTTCGGAATGAAGCGACTACTATAGCCAATGAGACCCAACAGACTGGCGACTTCCTCTTTGTTCGCTGGCGGTCTGAAATCTAGGACAGCCTTAACCCTACTAGTTAGAGGCTTTACCCCGGTTGCCGAGGACGCTGAAAATAGATGACCACGAAATTTGACTTCAGATGCACCTACTACACACTTCTGCCAATTCAATGTAATATTCTTATCTCTCAGAATACGAAGAAGTCTAGTGAGCCGTTCGTCATGTTCTTTTCTATCTTTCCCCCATACAAAGAAATCGTCAAGATAGTTCGCTACACCATCGCAGTGGGCAATTAACTGCTCTATGATCTTCTGGAAGTTTTCTGGAGCGCAATTCATCCCAAAAAACATGCGGGTATATCTATAAAGACCCTTATGGGTGGCAAAGGTAGTAATATCCTTCGACTCATCGTCTAGTTCGATCTGGAAGAACGCTTCATTCATATCGAGAACCGAAAATACGGACGCCCCCTCTAGTCGGCTGGCTAGTTCTTCGATCGTTGGGATAGGGTGGATTTCCCTCACGATAGCCTGGTTCGGGGCCCTGGCATCCACGCAAGGTCTCCAACCCCCTGATTGCTTGTTACTTAACAGCAACGGCGAAACCCATTTGCTTGGTTGGTTCACTTTTTCGACTATGCCTTTATGTTCCATTTCCTTCAACTTAACCTCTAACTCTTTCTGTAGGTGAAGTGGGATTCTCCTAGCACTCTGTACCACCGGTTTAACATCCGGCCTGATGTGTAACTTAAGTCTAAAATCCTTGAGTTTTCCCATTCCTGTGAATACGTTAGGAAAATCTTTCCGAATTTTAGCTTTCAGGATCTTACATCCCTTTTCCGTTTTCCGTAGATCGGTAGTTACCGATGACAGCTGATGGAGTGGATACCCTAACATTAGTACTTTCAATGCCCTAGCAGACTCTTTACCGAGCAGTGGTATGCCCTCACAGTCCGCTACATGAAAGACAGCCTGCGTAGAAACACCATCTATCTCGGCCTTTGTCTCGATTCGGCCTAGGGTACGGATGGGTTTGCTACCCCCGTATGGATGAATCGCTCGCGACTCACGGATCGTCTTCCCCTTGATGTTGCGATCTTTACAATACTCCCATGTTGCTCGATCAATGACATTTATAGACGCTCCACTATCTATCATAAAAATGATACTCACACCTCCCACGTCTACAGTAACATCATCGCCGCTACGGCCGTCGTGCCCAATGCTAAAGGCATATTTGTCAGGAGTACTCACCCCAGATGACTCGGAATCAGTAGTATCAGTGTCACTGTCATCAGCAGCCTCTATCTGTCTAACGTGATGTTTCCCTTTCCGCCAGTGCTGGGAATTTTTCCCGGACTTCGGCTTCCCGACGCTGGGGTTACTGGAACTCGAGTCGAACTCACTTTGGCATCTGATTGCAAAGTGACCCATCTTCCCGCATTTAAGGCACTTTTTGTCTCTAGCAGGACAGGACTTAGACTTACTATAGTGCTCTTTAGATCCGCATCTAAAACAGGCCCCCTTTTTCGAATGACTAATCCTAGCTATGGTATGCTCAGGCTCTAGGCCTAGGCCTGCATTCTTATCTTTCAACTCCATGGCGCGCGCCTGGCTTTCGGAATTCTCCAACGACCTGGCTAGGTCCTTCGCCTTGTCGTATGTGAGCGAATCTCCTACCTTTAGAAGTTCCCGTCGTAGCTCACTGAACTGAGTATGCTCAATGAGCATGTCCACGATCTCCCGTTCGGGGTTTTCATAGTTGCAATTTACTATGCCAGCCTTCAGCCTTGTGAGAAATTGCAACGAACTTTCCCCTTCCTTTGGCCTAGTCTGACGAAACTTAAATCTTTCGAAGGTATAGCTGCATTTAGGTACAAAATACTTGAGTAGTGCTTCGCAGCATACCTTGTATTCATTGACAGCATTTTCTCCAACCCCGGTGCCCATCGACGCTTCAGGCAGCGTGAACCATATATCTTGGACCTCCTCGCCTGCTGCATGCAGTAGCAAAGCTTTCTTCCTTGGGATAGCTGTCACGTCCTTGGCCGATAGGAAGATTTCGAAGGCGCGGAACCACCGCGTCCATCTTTGGGCCACCGTGCCCTCATCCCCCGTGACGACGAACTTTCCCGGCCCACTTTCGGCCATCACGGCAGGATTTCAATACCGAAATGGTTACACAGTCGTATTCCTGATGTATATTATTAAATATATATACATAATATATACTACATTAATGATGTATATTCACGTTCACCTCGTCGCCAATATTACAAACTGGGTGACAGGAGGGAGGAACCAGGCACGACCGACAACGCCCACTGCTGGAGATCAACTGCCTTTATTCTTAGTTCTTACCAACGTCACAGCAAATAATACATTACATGTTCGGTGAGCCCCACACTTCTGGTCTGCGATGCTACATTATTATTCATTATTTCTTGTGTATTTCTTGTTTGACGACGTATTCGACAGCTAGGTCATACGACCTAGTCACCTCTTGCGACAGGTACCGCTACCCTGGACCAATTCTATGGTCTCTGTACTGCCACTAGGACGTTTAATTTTTCCTCCCCCTTGGGCACGGCTTTGATATTTTCCATGGAGGCTTAAACCTTGCTTTGCCCCACCAGGCTTTCCCTCTACAGTTTACTGCTATGGTCTCCCCTCATCATTCATGCCAAGCTCACAATTTTTACTGTGCCACTTAACTCCCCCCATCCCTCTTACACCATTATCACTTAAGACATATTTCATAACTCTCAACATCCATTGTAGTAAAGCCCTACATATACATAATTTAATTTCCTGTTTCTTTCAGTTTAAGCATGATTGTAACTAGGGATGACGAAACCCGACTTTTTTACGACCCGGGTACCCGTTCACTATACCCGCGGGTTACCCGGGTAGGCCTAGGCCTAATAAAACAAAAAAAATCGTGTGGGGTGTCATATCAACCGCTCAATATCGCTCTCGTCGAAAATAACACCACAAATAATGTATTGTATTAGCAGGGATTAGGATGTTTCATTATATTTCGTGATGAAAAGTTGAACACCCATGACAAGAGAAAGTTACAACAGCGCGGGGGGTCGAGGATCTGAGCGGGATGAAACATAATGCGTCACAGCTGCCACTCAAGCTCAAGGCCACGGGCAGACCGGCCCGTTGAAGTGTCGAATGTTTGTGTGCTTTGTAGGTGAGAAGGGGGGGGGGGGGGGTGTAGAGTAGCAGTTCATGCTAAAAGATTGCCGGCGGCCAGGCTTACATGAACAGGGAATCGGGCGGCATGAACAAAAGAAACTATCAAAGTGGACAGTTTATTTATAGACGCGATTCTATTTCTTAGGAAAATACCGCCAAGCACAAAAATAAAATACGCAATGACAGATGAATCAGTTCAAATTCAAAACATTTAGCTAATTGGTGGTTCTCAATTTCAGGAACCGGGTTTTGTCGGGTAAACGGGTAGAGAAAACACAAACCCGTACCCGACTTCGTCGGGCGGGTATCGGGTACCCGTCGTCTTCCCTAATTGTAACCTTAGCTCAAGAATTGTTAATGCTAGGCTATATGTCTTAAAATAACATTGTAGTGCATACTTAGGCCTACTTATGGCAATGACACAATGCTAGTGCTCACTCAGTCACTCTAGATTATTGATTCCAGTTTGTGGGGGCCGTTCAATTGCGTTCTCTTCAATACCATCATCTTCTTGTTAG
This sequence comes from Isoperla grammatica, assembly GCA_945910005.1. NCBI lineage: Eukaryota > Metazoa > Arthropoda > Insecta > Plecoptera > Perlodidae > Isoperla > Isoperla grammatica. The sequence goes on along the minus strand of OX246746.1, from coordinate 6,282,716 downwards.
CAATGTCTCACGCAAAGGCAGTTTGCTCAGATCCCGGAGTTGTTCCTTTACCTCAAAACAGAGTAGACTTCTCTGATATCCATTCAGGTAAGTGGTAAGGCGAGCTTTATTTACACTCTCTCACATATATAAATCAAGGGTAGTAAATACCGTTTCTTTATTAACAGTTTTTCAGCTTTGGTTCGTGAGTTCATACCTTTGAGTCTATGGCCGATAACTTATGTATTAAACTATAAAGACTATGCTCTTTTTGCAAGTTTTAGACTTGAAATAAGCATGTGCTAAAGTTGAGCATATTTAACAAAATCAATAGTTTAAAATCCTCTCCTCGTAGAAGAGGCAATACAATAGCAATAATAATAATATGATAGACAATACAATAACCAAACAACAGCATGCATATTGAATATCGTCGTTATATTAGATTCACACAACGAGTAATAACTAGAGAACTTAATATGAAGAGGTGTAGAAAATAGAAATAGAAGGTTTTTTTACTACTCTTGATTCATGTGTTGGCAAGTGTAGCTACATCAACCCAATAATATTAATATGTTGTGCTAGCATGAAGGCTTGATGTGATCACGTACATCATAATGTGTCATTGTTCTTTCTACAAATGCAGCTAACATGTAGGCCTAGTGATGTTTAATACTGTAAAACAAAACAACTGTACATTATGTATGCTTTAGGTTCTCAGGACTCACTCCAGCGAGAGGATTGGACTGTTTGTACCCGTTGTGAAACATATCGGCCTCCGAGAGCACATCACTGCCGTATTTGTAAAAGGTGTATTCGTAGGATGGATCATCATTGCCCTTGGTAAACCTCGTTTTAAAACCCTCTTTCTCATGTAGAAAATGTTTTATCACCAACCGTCATTAAAGACTACTTTTCTTTTTTCTTTTTCAGGATAAACAATTGTGTTGGAGAACAGAATCAGAAGTATTTTATACAGTTTCTAATGTATGTTGGGGTATTATCGGTTTATTCTATTGTCCTTGTAGTGATCTCTTGGGTTGTTGAGTGTCCCGACTGCAGCAACGAGATTATAATGAAGCAAAGTAGAATGTAAGTATGCATAAATTGTACAGACTTAAAACATTATCGATTATTATGGAACGATGTACTGACAAACATTTCACTATGGTAAAATACCAAACGATAGTATCGATTAATGATCATTTGGTATGTAATCCATGTTTGTCAAGTATGAACTGGGATTAAAAAAAAAAGAAAGCTGTCGAGAGAAATTTCAAGAGCTTCGAATACTTACTGTAACCAACACATATATATACAAAGCAGTCTGTTTTGTTAAAACAAATCCCGACCTTTTTAAAAACTCCATTCACCATTCACATGAGACAAGACACAAATTGCTCCTACAATACCCTACCCATAACACTAAACGATTTGAAAAACACCTCTATTACATGGCAAGAAAAATCTTTAACAAGTTACCCCCAGATTTACAAAAGGTGGATAAGTTGGCTATTTTTAAAAGCAAAACAAAAAAATATCTTCTCGACAGTCCTACGTATCACCTAGATGAGTATATTAAAACCTAGAGACAATTTAAGAACATAATATGTAGTTTGTCAACAAAATTAGTTTCATCATGTCATTTTTATTATTTCACATATAACTATGTAACTGTGATAAAATTTTACCAATTGTTTTTTATTTTTATTTTTTTTATTTTTTTGTTGTTCTTAACTTGAATTGTATTAGTTATGTATTATTGTATGTAATGTCTGTATTGTATTGTGTATTGTATTAGTAATCTGACAAAGCCCAAATCTATGTAAATTGATAATGGTGAATAAAATGATTTGATTTGATTTGATATAGGCAGAGCTGGGCAAAATATGTACTCAACTATTAGTATTTTCGGTACTCCGTAACTGACAAATAAATAAACCAACAATGTCAAATTATTCTTTTTAGAAATTCTGATCAATGATATCGATTGAAAGATATTGATAATTTTGTTATTTAATATCAATTTATCAGCGTTTGATACTGAGCAGAACTTATTAATGAATTGAGACCTCAAATAAATTTACAAGTATGAATGTAAAAAATAAGAATAAATTGTAAAAAATAACGTTTATTTTGTTCCCTTACAGCCTACACTGTGTGATCTTGGTACTGGAAAGCGCTATGTTTGGAATGTTTGTCACCGCTATCCTTGTGGATCAATTCCAAGCAATATTTGGTGATGAAACGGCAGTGGAGCAAGTACAGCATCAAGGTCCGTTTCGACCTTATAAGCCCAAGTTGGCTCTCCTGACAGAAGTGTGTGGCAGAGTTCATCCTGCCCTTTGGCTGCTACCTTGTGTGGGAACACCGAAACATAAAGATGAACCGTTATTGAAATATGATGTATGAATAACCATCACATATTCTGTGAGATTCAATGTCGCCAGTGCGTAAGGGGAATGGATATAATGGTAGCCCTTACCTAATTTTGAGCCGAACATTTTTCATAGAATACGCTTTTAAAAAGCCATTCCTAGTTGCTGTTTTTTAAACAGCAATATTCCTAGGACTATTAAGAGTGTTAAGAACTCTTAAATCTCCATTTATTATATACCTAGTGGAAAAAAGTGCAGTTTTCATCAGCTTAGACCTACTGCACATACAGAATCTACAACAGCGAGAAAGAATTATCTGTAGATAATTTGTTTGACATTGCCTTGTTGCTAACAAGTACTGGTATTCTTGTCTTGCCACATTACCATGTAGCACAGAAAAGCTTTATTTTCAGCACATTGCTTTCAATCAACAATTGTGTTCATTGTGATTATTGCATTCTATTGAATATGCTTTAGTACAAATTGAGGTGCAACATCAGTACCTCAGGTCACATCTTGTGATATTGTTAGCTGTTATTTGAATCACTAATAGCATAAGTATTTCTAGCAGTACTAACTGCATTCGGTCTGTAAGATAAGGTGATAGTCTATATGACCCTAAAGACTACCTATATAGTTATTTATATTGTCCCATTTAAACTGATATTTGATGTGTATATATCTGTACATATAAGTTTTCTACTACATATTTGATTCTATTATAGGTTTTAGGTCTGTCATTTTATGTGCAAATAGATGTTTATTATGTTTGTATGGTTTAAATAAATACTAGCCTGTTGTCTGACTTGTTCATTTTTTTTAAGTATTTATATTATTACAAATATTGTTTGATTATAGACATGATCTGTTAATTTTAAAGCCTTGACTAGGCCAAATTTTCTTTGTTCCTTTCATGTCTCATTTATCCTGATGCTATGCTATCGATGATATTATGCTTTGTTAAAAGTCAAAGAACCACTTGTCCCATTACTGAGTATTGTTATTACTATAGGTTTATATTAATTTTGTTGGTTAATTTTTATTGATTTGTGAATAAATTAACTCTACTGGTATTTCAACACCATGCACATACACACACATTAGATCAAGTTGCTACATTTAAGACTAGCAAGGTTAATCAATGCAGCTGATGAAATGCAAACATTCAAAGGGAACGTTTTGGAGAAAGTATGGAACAAAAACATTATTTGACACAACAAAATCAGAACAAAATTTCTTATTTTCTATTCTTCACTTCTATTTTTATGTATTTTTTTATGTGCATCGAAAAATTAATGTTCTCAAACTAAACAAAATTGTTAGACTTGAGATTTTCCTAGTTTGATGCTCCCCTGCTGCGCTGTGACCACCCCTCACCTCCGTCACAACCCTTCATATTCTTTCATTTCATATTATGTTATTATAATCAGTTATACTTATATTTGTTACGCTGGGTGGTGGTCACATAACTATAGGGGGTGGAGCTTCAAACTACAGTATACCTAACTAAAAATATCTGCACTCTATTAGAAATTATTTTGAATTTTTAAATACATACCGTTGACATACCTAGGGGATTATTTTGCATGGTATATCAAAACAAACAACTATATGCAGGACCTAGGTCCAAATACATTGCATTTTATTAGTTAAAACAAAAATCTACCCAATAATTGTAAAAAAAACAATGATCTAAACTCTTATAAAAGATGTTTTGTCGACTACGAAGAAAATCCAGATATAACTAAGTAAAAGTGATTGAAGTGAAGAAAAATCACATTTTGACAAAAGATTGAAATGCAATCTAATAGGTATACAAAGTTTGTTTGCAACTAATTTAATTAAATTTTCTCTATAGTAGGTACACTACCTCATCTTTCAACTTATGCTATCTAGAGATTGTACATTGTACAACAGGGCCTTATCAAAAAAATAAGATTATAAAATAGAAAAATGCCTTAATTCAAGTAGAGAATAAAAGGGTACTCAAGGGTAGAGAATGTCGTAGTGGCCGGGGCGGTAAAGTAAATGTACTGCCGGATGAACCCCTTCAGGAAAGTCATGTGCTATGACTTGCGCAGAGTCTCCTCGGTCCATGTAACGCACCCGGACACCCACGTTTAAAGCTGTGCTCAGAGCGATGATATGAATGTGGTCACTCTCTTTGAACATGGGCTCCACTTCCTAAAATAACAGAACACTTCTGCTCAACAACATCTAGTGAATCTTGTACAATTTACAAATGTTGGCATTTTTCCTCAAAAATCAAAATGTTAGTTTTAAAAAATGTGGATAGTTGTATGCATTGCATAGGAACATTTGACAGTATGCCTAATATGCATGCAATTTTTAAAATGGTAATTTTTTGTCCCTTTAATTTTAATGACAGAATTTCTACTGTTTCTCAGCAACTATTTTCCTGACAAGACTAAAACACTGGGACAGATTGTATTGTTGCTCAATCAAAGTTTTCAGTGTACTCTGCAATGTATGTATATATTGTATAGATTACACTTGTTACAGTATCACTACTTTGCAAGGTTGCCAACTTACTAGTAATAGAATTCAGTACAGTTTAGAAAAACCAATAAGTAATAACCATATAATTTAAAAATGATCTGACCTGGTGGCAAAAGTCTACTACCGAGCGATCTCCTTCAATGAAATGCTGGTAGAACTCCGACTGCTGTTGAAGCTGCCCTGATGTAATGAGTCGCAAGTAGACGACAATGTAATCCGAGTATCCCTGGTCGTTGAATAAGTCAAGCAATGCCTGTTGCGAGAAGGAATCTGGACCTTGCCCCACACGATCCACTACTTCCATGAACTGTAGACAACAAAACACGATATTACGAGTAATTCCATAGTAAGACAGGCCAAAATGCATTGTCTAGTGAAGGATAAACAAAGAATTTCATCTATGTGTGTGCGCAAATATATTCACATAGCCTACTTATTTAGAGTCTAATTGGGATAAAGTACATTGCAATAATATAAAATCCCTAAAGACTACCAATATTCAAGAGGTAGGCCTAATCACTAATCAGGCAAAAAACTTAGAAAATCATATAGGCCTATGTCTTAAAGGCAGTATCCCGGTTTGAAGCGATGGATGATCATGTGATAAAGACCCAATAGAAAATAGGAATAAAGAAAAAATCTCGTAAATCGGTTCAGTGGTTCATTGATTATGAGGGAAAACTTATTTCCGAGCGAGGTCGATTGTGGCGCGAAAACTACGTCACAGCGGGGCAGGTTTGAATTGTCTACGCGGCCTTCAATGCAACCCTCGCAGCTGCCATCCCCGCCTTCAGAGGGCAATGTACGGTTTATTCGTTTATTACGTTATTTTTAGAAAGTGTCAGTCAGTCCAAGCTTGTACACTAAGTGTGGAATGTCTGTTTCGAACCAAAATACACAGTCGAAGAAATTGACCAAAACGACGGAATAACGTGATCGGGAGTGTGAAGTGCAAAACATTCGAAGGCAGAGGTTGGAACACGGAACCGGACGTAACGGAGCATACGTCGTCAATGCGGTGGCTGGTATGGACACGGATTTAGTATCAAGAATCTGAATCAATTAAAGTAGTAGGCTAAGCATTGACTTGGGAGTGTACAACAATTCATTCATTTTCGAAGAAATAATTTTAGACTTGGACAGTTTGAAGTTTGAACACAGTTCGGCAGACGATTTCGTGTTACGCATGCGTGCAGACGGTGAAATACCTCAAACTTGTTTCGAACAAAATGTGGAGACACTTTGCGTAACAATTATTTGTGTATTGGATTAAGTCTTGAGAGTCATTTGGTAAAGACAAGAGGGTAGTTATTCCTCGTGTGTCGCGAGCGCCTTCAAGAATCAGTACCCGGAAGCAAACAGCGTGTATACGGAGTACGGACCAAAACCGCCCAAGGGGAAGAAGCACTATACTTCGGGTTTGAATAGGTATTTGCGTAGTTAACAGATATATTTTCTTTCTCTTGCATAGAACAACTACACACAGTTTTAGTAGGTTGGAAATGTTTTCTTTTTACTAATCGTTACCACCTTTTATATATTATGCGGTATGCGTATGCCTAAATATTTTTCAGTGCTTGGAAATAAATAAAATACAAGCCCGATCTTTGCACTTTGCTGTTGTACACTGAAAAACAACACACGAACCAACAATGTTTGTAATTTACTTTACACGTATCAAAATACATTTCCGAACATTATTCTCAGTGAAGATGCGATGAGTGAGAGTAAGGGTTTGCTTTGACATGGCACGAACTGTCTAGGGTTGCCATACGTCCCGGATTTTCCGGGACAGTACCGGTTTTCTCGATACTGTCCCGGTGTCCCAAAAATAATTTTCGGGACACCCAAATGTCCCGGAAACACAAGTTATGTTAAAATGAAACAAATCATGTCACTTTCTGGTTGTTGATTTCAAATACTTCGCACGTCACGGGTTCGTGTATTACCGAATGGCTGGGGGCATCTAGGTTTGGACTTCTGCCAACAGAGAGGGTGCGCATGTGTCCATCTCAACGAGTGTAGAATAAGGTTTATTCTATATTCTACACGCTTATTCTACACTCGTTGGTCCATCTACAGTTCTACTGTCAAGGCCAAGGCAGCTAGCTAACCAGCAACCAAATTGCAAGTCTTGTGAATAGTCTTGTCGGCGAGTCATTCAGGGCAGGGTTGTTTTAGTGGTGTCTTCATTCCATAGCGTTGCTACAGACGTGAAAATGGCCAAACGCAAGTGTCGATTTACAGACAAACTGAAGGAGGAATATTATCCGTTTCTGTCTCGAAATACTCAAATTGAAGGTAGAGTTGATTGTTCTGTTTGCCGAAGTGTGTTTGGAATAGAGCACGTGGGACGTTAAGAGCGAAGGATACCTCTACGTCAAAAACCGCAGAAATTTTTCATTTTTTAATTATATCTCAAGATTGAAACACAAAATCGAAAATCTGAGACACCATAGCACTGTGGTATGGTTAGCCCTACAGACTGAATAATAAATGTATTTAACGGTATAATCAGTATGACTGTGATAACGATTTACTTAGTAATTTAAGGAAATCTTATCACAGTCATACTGATTATAACGTTAAATACATTTATTATTCAGTCTGTAGGGCTAACCATACCACAGTGCTAAGGTGTCTCAGATTTTCGATTTTGTGTTTCAATCTTGAGATATAATTAAAAAATGAAAATTTTCTGCGGTTTTTGACGTAGAGGTATCCTTCGCTCTTAAGATATTCTGGATTATTTAAAGTCGAAGAAACACAAATCAGATTTAGAAGCGAAGTGCACAAGTCGAAAAATTAGCGATTGTTTCACAAAAGTCGCTGCTGGAAATGATGAACTTGAGCTTTCGGCTAAAGAGGGAACGTTTTCGTATCACACAGTCATGCATAACCAGAGTTTTAATTCAATGAACTGTCTCAAGCATTGTTAAAAAATTGTTTGAAAACAAATTTTCTTGTGCGCGAACGAAAACAGAGGCGATTGTCGTTAACGTTTCGTGGCTGCTGCAGTATACTAAATCTAATGTACAAATATTAATATAACTAAATAGTAACTTATAATTATAATAAATATAATAGTATGTATTATATATAGAGCTGAGTTTTTTTTTCCTAGCATCTGCGTTGTTACTAATTATTTGTCCCGGATTTTGTATTTGAAAATATGGTAACCCTAGAACTGTCGGATGGCGCTGGCTGCGGTCTTGTCGGGGCGAGCCGGCCTTGCCCCGCTGTGACGTCACGGCTAGTGACGTCACAAAAACTTAAAACAGCCTTCCTGCCCAAACGGTTCAACCATTCTCAATAAAATTTGCGCTCGATTTTTTTAAATTTTTTGTCTGATTTATTGAAGGGCACATTTACCAAACCAAAAGTAGGGCTTTAAGAGCAACCCTGATATGCCTACCATGTAATTACAATGTTACACATTTTTCACACACAGTTTTTGTTCTTTCATATATACAAAATTGAGACCAGTTTTCACTTTTTTGATGGTGTGTACCATTATTGAAATTTTAGACTAAAAACCAGTAATTTCATGCCATTTTAATATTGATAGTACTAAGTAATTCCTCTTAATAAACTTTGGTATGGGTAGTACTCACTGTATCATGAAAATCTTCAACTGTGAATGTTGGGAAACCAAGAGCAACTAAATTATCTTTGCTTTTGAAAGCTAGTTCTCGAAAAACATCAAACTCTTGGCGATTGTTAAGAAGGCGCTCAAGATACGCATAGCTAAAAGCACGGTAGAAGCAGTTTCCATCTGGCCGAGTCCGGCGCATGTTATGGTACTTCCCTCGAAGATCCAAAACCTTCTGGTGGTAAACTTCATCCCCGGAATACTCATCCTCCAATGTGGAGAAGTCAGCCACTTCCCCAACTAGTGCAGTGGACTCTGAAATCTTTCAAACAATACATCAAGACTTATTATTACATATTTAATATTATGTACATTATTATGAACGTATTAATAGGCCTAATGTATGTATTTGCTCTTGTATAGGACAATTATTTAGAATAAATGAATACTTACTTCCTTTTCAATACGCCTCTGCTGTTGAAGGATAAGCTCATCTTGATTTACAGCTGAAAATTTTCAACAAATCAATTAGCTAAACTGTCTTTAGATCTAAATGGCATAGCAGCTCAAAAAAAGTACCCAGCTCAAAACTTGTCTGACAAAATCACAGCGCACAATTACCGGTAACACTCCTACCCCAACAAACATGAATTCCTTGTTTTTAACCATTGACTGTAGGCTAGTGTTGTGGAATATCTAGATACTTGTATATCTAAATACAGTACTGCTTCTGAGCAAATTTTTTGTACCTTTATCATGGGTGGATGGAGGAACTAAGATTAAATCTCAAATCTCTAATTTGACACAGTCAATTAATACAACAATTAGCAATTATTGTATATAATTGTCATTAATGTTGCTAGTTGACTAGCATCATAATTGAGATTTGCGATACGTCGTAAGGGTTGGAGAAGGAAGTGAGCTCCGGTAGCTGAGGCGCAAAAAAACTTTACCAACTCTGATTTTGATGATTTTTTTGCATGTTGAAAATGGCATCAAATGCATAAATACAAAAAAAAATGTGATAAGTTGCACTAAGTACTTTTTGACTTAAAACTGCCCAAATATTGACCAAAAACTCAAATTTGGGTTAATACATAGACCTACTAAGTTTTAAATTGAAACCCAACTCTGTAGGAACCATTTGCCCTTGAAAGCTCTGCGAAGTGTCATTTGAAAGCTGCTACATAGGCCTACCTCTATCCAAAATCATTAATTTAAACATTCTTTGGCATAGGCCTATATGCTATGTTCAAGGGTAGGTCTATTTGATGTATTTTCTGTGAATGTTCCAAATTTAAACACGGTGGTGCAATTGGTTCAGTCTAAAAATTAGGGTATTTAACTTAGTAATGTGTATTAACAATGCAGTTTTCCTCAAGTTTCAATGTAAACATTTCTTCAAATTCAATTACAAAATGTTTCATTACGAAACCTCTTGACAATGCTACGATTGTAGACTCATTTAGCACACTAAGCGTCACACTTTGTCATGTGTTTTGGAACACATCAAGTGAAAAAATAGAAGAAAATGCAATCCCAAATTTGAAATTACATGAAGAAAGTAATATTCTAATCAATACCAATAATAAAAGACGAAATAAAAGAATAAAATCCTACAAAGCCTGTTGTAAGGAACAGTCAAATTCCATCGTTCTGTAGGGTTATCAATGAGTTTTCAAAACGTTGCCTTAATTTTCGGAATGCTACGGGTGCTGGGCAGAAAACTTTCAACGTTCAGAGCACACAGGGAATGCTCCATTAACGAGTTTCTGAATACTCGGGGCATTTGTGACTAGTTTCGATACAGGTGGAGCATGGTTACGGCGCTATGTATTAAGTTTGGAAAGCACCCAAACAATGCGAGAAGGGAACCCCGATTCTCTGCCACTGATCAGGAAACGCCACTGCAGAAAAGAGATAGGCCTAGGCCTTATATTTAATATATTAAGGCAAAGGCTCCCAATCAAGGGAAAGGCAGCCAAACGGTAAAAATTTTCAATTTGCCACGTTACCGTTAGGCAGGGCAACCACAACAATATAGGCCTAGGCTAGGATCACTTAACTTCCCTACGCCTTTACACGGTATTTTCGCAAATTCTAAGGCCTAGGCCTAGGGGCTATGCCTAGGGCCTAGGGTAGGCCTAGACTGTAGGGCTCTCTTAAATGCCTTTGAAGCCTAATTACCAAATCCAAAATTTGATGCACACATACCCGCGTCAAATTTAATATTCTTCACGTTCTGATGTGTATCCTCCTCCATCTCCCTTGCAGTTGTTATTAGTAGGGCCTGTTACTGCCGAATTAACCCAAACATAACCTATAAACGGATTATCTCCATTTTGAGTCCGCCTAGGCTAGTTAGCCTGTGTATAACCTCTTGTAGGCAACGAACAAGATTTGGTTATGGTGTGTAGCAGATAACTTACAGGTTACGTTTTAGAGGACAGACTGAACAAGTTTAGAAAGATAATTCGCCTAGAAATATTATTCTTGACGAGCAAATATGATCAGCCGTGCAAAACTTCGATGGCGAACTTCAGAATAATTTAGAATTAGGAACATAGACGGCCAGAGTAACGTCAACGATGTTTTTGCAAGGTTGTTTTCTGATTTTCAGTGTTATTAATAAATATTACACAAACGTAATAACAAAATACTTTAAAAACTACGGGTTAAATATTATCGGGAGTATATCAGTTGGAAGAAAAATTAATTGGAAGAATAATTCAGAATACAACAAACACGACAACAAAATCACTTCTGTCGCACGCAGTGACCAATCACGGCATCTTTTCGCCCGGATGTTCGCGCGAAGCGCGTTAGATTTAAATGGCAATTATTTTAGGTTGTTTACTGACTGATAGGTTCCCATTATTATTTATAGGCCTATATTATTATAGTTTTTTTATTTTTGTACGGAGGACTTCACGACAGTGCTTTAGTAGACAGCTGTTGGAAGAAACCCAAGTTGGAAGACAAAAGAACAAACACAACAACAAAATCACTTTCTTCGCACGCAGTGATCAATCACAGGCAGAGCGTATCTTTCCAATCGGAAAAGCTAGGTTTGGTTCGCGCAAAGACATTCAACTTATTTCACTTCATGTTTGTTGCATTTCCAACTGAATTTTCTATTAACTAATAGGTCACCCAATCCGAACCATATGAACAGGTGGATAGACCTAACTTGGCGATAATATGGGATCAACAATTGAAACGTGAACTTCTCTTCTGCAACTGGGCCCTCCTTTCCTGGTGGAGAGACCCACCCCTCCCCCCAAGATTTATTAAGTGGACATAAACATTATTTTTCTTTTTTGAGTCCCCCTACAAAACACCTTCACCTCGTGAGTTAGGTACTAAAACTACTAAAATACTATTAGCTTAAAACTACTTGTGCAAAAGCAAGAACTTCGAGGTGTACATTTCCTATTCAGTTTGTATAAAGTAATATAACAGGTCAAAACTAATTAAGCGACAAGAACTTTAATATGTAAAATTATCTGTTTGTAGAAAGTAATAAAAAGTAAAGGTCATAATCATCACAGCCTGTTTTTTATCAGCAATCAGCAATCAGCTTCAGCAATCTTCTAACATCAGTATAGACTGTGATTTGTCATATTTCGATTTTTGATTATTGATTATGACGGAAGCAAGAAGGAACAGATAACGAACAGTGAATGGAAAATACATAGGTGTGTTAAAAACCACACTGTGTTACATTTTAGATACTTTAATTAAATACAACACAAGGTCACACAGGCACATCTTGACTCGCAACTCTCGACGACCATAACCAAAACTTGACGACACCACCTCCTTCTATCACACAGCCTTCAACATAACGTTTCGTTTATTCGTTTCATTTATTTTGTATTACATTTTTATTTTTTTACAACAGGTGGCGGGGGGGGGGGGGGGGAGGGGGGCAAGGTGGCACTTATCCCTTGAATCTGAGTGGTGTAATCTGAATATTTTATATGTGCGTTTACATAATATTCCATACATTCAAGGTATAATAAGGGGTCTATTATAGGTGTAAAACCAGCCAAGTCACATGTTGAAAAATGAGCTATTGGTATCACTGAATTCGGGATTTTAAGCTCTATAAGTTAACAAAATCAGTTGGGTGCAAAACCAATCAAATCCTTAAACCCGCTTTAAATATCATTGTTAGATGCACATCAAGCCAAGTCCATGTGACCGACGTACGCCAGCTGTTGCCGTTTTGTCAAAGCTACAAGAATAGAGGCGCAGATAACCTATCACCACGTAGTGAATTTGGTATCTGTGATAGAGGCTACTAGTGTTAGTGAAAGCAGTGAATGCATCAAGCCTTCTTCTTCTAATAAAGGAAGAAAGAGGACAGTGATAATATGCGGGTATACATCAACATGCTGCATACAACTTAATTTGTATTTTCTAGCAATAATAATAATAATAATTATTATTATTATAATTATTATTATTATTATATTGTTGACAATGTGTTGTTGTTGTTGATAATAATAATAATAATAATAATAATTATTATTATTATTATTATTATTATTATTATTATTATTACATTCTATATTATATTATAAAATTATATTATGTATTTGTAATATAATACATTATCTTGCGCTTTCTTCTAGTATCAAAATAAATGCAGCTCTGCAAGGCTGAAGATGTCACTTAGTCAGTTAGTATACTGTTTACGGATCTTCATTTGATGCCTCCTGCACTTCTGATATCTCTTGTGTCTCGCAGCCGTCACTCACTTTGGTCAGTAGGCCTATCTGCAGATCACAAGTGTCTCCTACAACCTGCGTTGTTTCATCTTCTAAATCCACCATCTTTTGCGCCTCAACGTTATCTTCAGGAGCTTCATTTGATGCTTCCTGTACTTTTAGTACCTCTGGTTTCACTAAGTGAACAGCTCCAGAAGATCCCGTCAACACCAGTTTCTGATGTGTATTATAAATGCTGTCAGTTGACAATGGTACTTCTTCCAAATCCTTTACTCTTGTTGAAATTTTCTCCAAGACAATCATTTTCAATATCTCCACAGTAACTTCTCTAACATTAGACAAGTCTGGCGGAAGCTTTGATTGTGACTTTAAGGATGTGGCCACCTGAATAACCCACCCTGGGGTGGGCAAATAAATGATGGTAAATTCCTGGACGGTGTGTTCAACCAGCTGACTAAAGTTGAAGCCATATCTCTCTTCCAGAGGTTTTATTTCTTCCATTATTTCTATTAATATACTCTTCATTTCGCCTGGGTTATCTAATAATTTTACCAAAACTTTCTTTACAGCATTCGTAACATCAGTTGATATCTCAACTGCCTCTGCTGTCTCCGTTGCCTTTCCTAAAATCTGCTCCATCTGCAGAAATTCTTCTCTGGATTTGACTGGAAGAAGTTCAATAATTTCATACATTATTTGTTGGGCTCTATATTGGTCATCCAAGAGCAGCAATTGATCCATTAATTGCTTCAAGCCTGCAGTTGCCGTCAGCCCATCAGTTTCACACAGGCTAGATTCCACATTCTCAGGTAAAGCTTGGATCACTTGTTCTATTAAAGCTTGGATGTAAGTCTCACTTACTACTTTGCCTTCTGTCTCCCTCTCTTGGGTTTGGACTCTCTTGATTTTGCCGCGTGTTTCTTTTAAGCTGGTGTGCATTTGAGTGGAGATGCCAACGCATGCTTGGTCCTGATGCTCCGAGACGGGTATTAGAGCAAGAGGTCTGGTTTTGTGACTGAGAGCTTTCACCTCTTCCTGTAGATCTTTTATTTGCTTTGACTGTTTGCTAATTATTTCCTGCAGTTTTTTGTTATCTTCTATGTACGGGTTTTCCTTGAGCGAGCTTTCCTGTAAACAGTTATAGATCATAATGAATGATAATAAACGTGCCCCAAGAAACTCACTACGTCACAATTAAAAACTTACCAGTAGATATTTTTGCTGCCGTTGTTTTGTTACCAAACTTTGTTTTTCTTTCTCCAAGGCACGCATTGTATTAAGTTTTTCTGTGTGGTCTCGAATAGCACAGCATAAGGTGTTCTGTCGTTCGAAGATGAGGCGCTGTCAAAAATAAACTAATTTCAGGCTTTATTCCGCATATGAGTATTAACTTTATCGTTCGGTACAAATTTCGCCAATATAATATAACTTTTGCTAGTTACAGTTTTTGTAACCCCCTCCCCCCAGCTCCCCCCCCACCCATACAGACCAAATCCCGAGTACGCGATTGGTTTACCGTGCCTAATAATAATAATAGCTACCTGTAATTCGATGATATTTTCTTCCTGTTCTTTCTTATAGGCAACAACGGGAGATCGAGTTCGTGTTACCAAACGTTTAAGTACCGCCTCCTCTAATTCATCGAGTGATATTTCCATTCCAAACTTTCTCATCTGCCAGTCTCGTATTTCATTTTTTAGTGCCTGAATCACTCCGCTCATGTAACTACAATCTTGTTTCATGCGCTTCAGATGTTGACGATGAAGCCTGCAACAAAACAACCGAATGTATATTTATAAGTAAATAATAATTTATTTCTGTTTCACAAAGAGAAACAACGAAGTAATATTATCTATCTATGTATCGGGACAGAAAGACAAATACCTACATTAACTCTTACTCACGCAGGGACAAAGATGTACTTCTCCTCAAGCGCACTTAACTTGAGACCAGTTGTATGGACACGAGGCAATAAAAGGGAATCAAGGGTATGACAGAAAACGTCCTTACTTCAGCTGTTATGCGCATATCTTTTTATAACATGGCTGCATGGTGATTATTGTTCCTCAACAAAGCAAGTGTACCGGTAAAGAAGGTGTCGGTACTGTTGGTAGTTTGCTTGTCGGGGACCTACTTGTGGTTGTCGTTGTGAATGACCATCTCTCGAATAAGTTCCTTCTCTCGTTCTCTCAGTTGCTCGAGGACCGAATGGGAAAACAAAAGCGTGCGATCTAGGTTTTCAAACCTATTAATAACACCATTGGCAATGCGGTCCATTTTCACGATGATCAATACATCAATTTGATTCAATTGGCGCTGTTTTTCTCTCTGAAAATATGTGCGTTGATAATTTAGTAAGAAAAACATTGGAATGTTTGTAAAAGCTGTACAGTGTGTTTACAATACAATACAATACAATTACTATTATGTCCATACCTGAAATTCTTCAAGTTCATTTTGATTTGCTCGTAAAGCGTTTTCTATATCTTTTAATTTGATTACATTTTTTTCCAAATTTCTTTCAAGAAATTCTTGTTGAGTTTTCAATTCAGCTTTTTTAATGTCGATTTGGTGTCTGCAAAAGAATTGCATCCAGATTGGATCAATATTCATAAACAAAAACAACAATTAATAATGAAAACTACTTTCTCACCTTTCTTCTCGCAGGCTGAAAGTTAAGTCGTAAAGTTGAACCTCACAACCCTCTGGACAAATGCTGTCATCCATTTTGATGCTGCTAGATAATCCTGAGGAATCACTGTCACCACTCGAAGTAGAGTCCTCATCTTCTGTGTCTAAAGAGTCACCAGCTGATTCCACTTCCTCCTCCGTTCCTAAACATAGCACTCATGTAGGATCATTATTACTGCTACGGCACTGACTCCACAATAAGAGACTCACCATCGCTATCTTTCTGAACGGATGGTTTATAATTCTTCGTGTAGATCTTTCGTAGGAAAGAGGAGAATTTGCTCTCTGCAGTGGCTTCTGTGAGAATTGTCGTCAACTGTGTCTGCTTCTCATTCAGTTCCGTTATCTCTCTGTCTATTTGGGCAAGTTTTTCTTCCAAAGCTACAACCTAGAAAGAGACAGAACTTATTTCCTTTGGAACTTTTGCAATTAGTTCTTACATTCAAACCTCTGTACTATTGACTATTTAATTATTTAACAGTTATTATTCTTCATAATCATGTTACTGAATAGTGAATACAGAAATTATGATAGTGCATTACTGAATGGAAGTGTCATGTGATGGATTTATATAACTATAAAGTAGAGAGGTTGCATTATTTATTTATTTTAATTTTAAACTGCTTAAAACATACCTGTGAGTTTTGTCCACGAGCTTCTTTGAGTCTTTTAGACAATTTCTTTGTCAAATAATTCTCCCCGTCTTCACATTTCCTGAGAATAATTAGCTCCATGTTCAGCTTGAGCACGTGCAAGTCAAGAAACTTGGCCTCGGTATCTACGACCCGTCTGCGAGCTGCCAACGAGTGAACGGCGGCGTCAAACCGCTTTATCTTCATCTCTATTACTCGGCACAGCTGCTCATACTGCGCAGTGAAGGCAAGTGCCTGCAACTGCTCCGCTTCCTCTTCCCAGGGGGAATCCACCATGTCTTCGCTATTGAGGCTCATCAAGTTCTCTGGTAACTCTGGTGCCAGGTAAATTTCTTCGCCAATAGAGCTTAGGTCACATTTTTCTTCTGGACTCCCCTCGACCTCTGCTGTTTCCATTGGCTCAATTGTCTTCGCATTTTCTTCCTCGTGCTCAATGCGTAATTTTTCTCTAGGAGTCATCTGGAGACAAAAAATTACATCCTCAGGTGTTTATACTTTTAATTACGATATATTTTATCATTACTTTGAAACAGATTGAACCATTGCAAGTCCGCCTGTCTGAGTTAGCTAAGGTGAGGTGGCCCGTGATAGCGGGTATTGAAGGCTTCACCCTAAATAAAAATAAAAAAATAAATTCACATTTAGAGTCTACCCACTCAGTAACTAAACTGATTTGCAGTGGGGGACTTTAATTTAAAGTGACTAAACCAACCCTGCAGGCTTCGAACACCATCGACGAGTGAGCGATCGATAACCAATCAAAGATCGATATTTCAAATACGAAACATATGAATCAGTGATTGGACAGTGCGAACACCTGCGGACAAATGCCAGAATCAACAAGATCGATTCAGAACAACTTTGAATTTATTGAGTGCTAAGCTAGAGAATTGTATCATGCTATGCAAATACTACATTCATGTAGTGACTGAAGCATAAACACCAACGTTGCAGACCAGGTTCAAAGGATTCGTGACTCAGGGGCAGTTGACTAACTAGGTAGGTCTACAGAGTGCGAGGAAAGTTAGTAAGGAATATAACAGGGTTATTGTGTACGACTCATTCCCAGCATTCGCCTTTCGATTGAGTGAACTCTCGTGAAATACCTTCAGCCACGGTGGCCAATGGCCGGTATCGAACCGGATATCGCTCGTTACCGCTGAGCCACCTCTTTCGGTACATTGCTGTACACATACATATCTTACCCTAAACTCATCATCTGCCATTTCTACTAGAACATCCATGGTCGGTATCTCATGTGGTGTTCGATCAGTTCTGCCCTCGGGCAATTCCTTGAGCAAGATGTCGATTGTGCTGTGGTATGACTTGATTTCTTCAATGAGCTCGATCTTCTTCTGACGCAGAGAAAACACTTTCTTGTTGAAGTCGGATTTAGATTTGAAACCCTAAAAAAAGTAAGAATATGGGATTGGTTCTTTATTCTGACCTAGCACCAATGCATTAGAATATTTAAAAAAAAAAAAACGAATGGTTGAGGGATGCCCTGATATATTGTGACAAGAAAAGATTGTCTGATGTAATTTTTAAGCGCTAAGTTTTACACGATTGAGGAACGCGAAATCCTTGATTTGGGATAGCTAATAGTGGTAATCGAGCCCTCAACCCATAGAATTAGAGTTCTAATAGCACGCATGGTGTCATTTCGACACTTAACTCTTTCTCTGGCTTCTAGTATCTCCTTGTATTTCTTGACAGTATTCGTGTGCATTGACTTGGGAACGCAAAAGTTTTCTTCCGACTTCAACTTGTAATCACCAGTGTTTTTTTCGGCCTCTTGAATGGCGATGTCGTCACGGGGGTCGTTGGAGTTCGGGTCTGGCCTGGCGTTTATGAGTTCAGCCCACTGAAACAAGGTCGTTGTAATAGAACGGGGATGTGGACTTATACGACTACAGGGACTCCCTCGTAACCTGACCTCCGCTTGTCTCGTCTCCTCCTTCTGCCGGCGGTCGAGGTAAGAAGTCATAATTCGCTTCAATACGATATTATCTTGGAACTCAGCAGACTGCATATCCAGCCGCTTCAAGAAGACATCCGTTTGACGAAACTTCTCGGAGACTTCGGCACTTAATTTGCGTGTCATTCCTTCTTCATAAAATCTGGATGGGCATGAATGAACAATTAGTTTTACATTTGATTCCCTAGCATTCCTACAATGCACTCAATATCAATCATACTTAATCATTTTCCAGAATGTCCACCTGTAAGTTTGTGGACACATTAAACCAAATAATAAACAAATAAATGCATACAAAAAGCAGTCTTGTAAAACGTGTTTTGATTGTTATACTTTACCGATAAACGTTTGCATCCCAGCCAACTTCTGAGTTTGCAGTGGAAGAAAAAAACAAGGCATACACATTTATTAACGATCATTACGTAGCCTACGTAGACATACGTTGGCATAATGTATTGCTCAGTTATTAATGTTGTAATAAAAATCATAAAAATAAGATTCACTGTACTCGGCGGGTCGACCCCACACCGGGGGGGGGGGGGGGGGGGGGGACTGGGCAGGGGCGAAAGGGGTTGTGTAAACAAGAACAAGCATAATCTGCAAGATAGTAAGTTTTGAAATTAATGTTCTCATGACCTCTTCCACGACACACGAGGTAAATATTTTCCTCCTCTTACACGAATTTGGTTTTTCACGTTCGGTCTACACACAACACTAGATTATTCCACATCTATTCCACATTCTCAGAACGTTAAGTTACAATAATTCATTCATTCATTCAATTAGTTTGAATAGCAAACACATTCAATTGATCTTCCTGTTAGAATCCCCCCCGTTACTTAATATTATTGAAATATTCAATTGATTCATTCATTCCAGTAATCGGTATTATGAGGAGACACCATCAGTCTCATGTGATCCGAGCTACCTCTGTTTGCTAAGAACTGAGTAGAATTGTATCAACCTGTCTCTTTACTTTGACTGAAGCTTTTCTCCACTTGCTGTTTGGTCTCAAAAAAGTCTGGTGACAAGTCGGTGTGTCTCAAAGTGGATACCCGCCAATCTTCGCTAGAAACAAGACAACCATAAGTTGCGTCTCTCCTCATTTAGGTACAATGTATTATTTTGCCATAGCAGTTAAATATCTTCTTACTCAATTGCCAGCACACTGATGCTAGTCGACTCCAGCTTTTTTATGAAGTAATTGTAGATCTTGTTTAAACCCAGCTCACTTCTTTTTATTTGGTATTCCATTTCGCGTTTTAGTAGGTCCATTTGTGCTTGCAACGCGTCGTTGACGGAGGCAGTTATTCTTCCGTCTATCTCCATCTCCTCGGGCGAAATACGTTGGGAGTCTGGAAGTGATTTGTTCCTGAAAACCAAGACATACGATCAATCACTGCCAAAAAGAACGAGACTATTTGTGGCATCAGCTATGTTTTTAATTCTATACCTATGATGCCTTTTAAAATCTATGAAGAAAAATAAATTGCAATACAAGCTTTCGATCCAATTCCAATCTGCTCTAACCAACTGTAACTACTGTTTTGTTTCGGATGAGAGCGGTCACACCCTCCTCCTAACCTTGTCAAATGTTAGCTCTGATGCTTTATTTACCTTTTAACAAGATCAAGGAATCTTTCCTCTAAAGTCGCCAACATATTTATGACCCCACTTTTTCTTTCGTTTGTGAGGTTCTTTTCTCGATCACATTCCAGTTTTTTCTTCATTTCCTCCAGGCTAAGAGTTGTAGCAGTCTTAATGTCCGGGGCAGTCTCGCTAGGCTAAACATGTAGACATGTATTTGTATTTTGTTGTGCTGTGTTGAATTGTTTGTAGAACCGGTAACAAGATGTATATATATGCATGTTATACAAATCAAATGCATACCGGTACATGCTGCTTTTAAATACGACTTGAATTGTACAGCCAAAATAATCCCGGGTTTTAAGTCAAATGTGGTATTGGTTGACATGAAGAATACCTTTTTCAACGAAACAATACATTGCAAAAACAAGTGTTCAGAATTTGTGTAAGTTAAGCTTATTATTATGGAAAAAGAATACAGATACTTCTGTTTTAAATTGCAGTAAGACAAAATATCTCAGTTAGGAGTTCTATTAATATAGTAAAATCACAGATAACAAATTCACCACGTAGTGATTTTGTTATATTCTGTGGTTAAAAATTAAAATCCATCCAACCTGACAGCAAAAGCTGTATTTGTAAGGCGATTGTTGGCGTAATCTCACCCCATCAGAAGCAATGACAAACTGCTTCGTCTCCTGAGCATAATCCCCGTCTTCCGGATATATCCGGAAGGAGAAAATGTTCCCGTCTTCTCCACACGTGAACATGTATCTCTGATCGGCGCTGAAGCAGATACGGTTTATCTTGCCATCCTCATTATCGTGCATCGCCAGGGCCAGATAGTCGGATGTGTCGCTGATGTTCGTTGGGTTCACTCTGGCCAAGCGGATGTGTCCGTCGCTCGTGCCCAGTGCCAGATACCGCTTGTTGTGGCTGTGTGCATGGTCGGAACAAGTCAACAATACTATTATTATTGCTTGCTATTTCACAAGACGTACATGAGACAAATATAGGCACAGTCAAGTTTTAAGATATAAATGCTAAGTAGATAAATGATTACATTATTATATTATACAATAGAAAAAGTTTACAATAATGCTGACATCTAAATTAAATCCCATGCGAACAATTACTATACCTTCATAAACAAAACAAAACATTTTCTCTTGTGCGTAATAGCTCTCGAAAAGATAGACAAGTCGATTAGTTATAAGAGTGATTCCTCCTTATTCACGAACACCCTCTTACTTTCTATCTCGTTTAACTACCTACTCGACAATTAGGTCATATGACGTCGGGGGTTTATTGGATGAAAGGGACAAGTGGGGTAGGAATAGGAGAAAACGTAGGACCCATGACCATGCCATCTCATGTTATTGTTTGTATTTTTAACCATGCATTTCTAGCCTTGATTATGGTTAAGATCTGTAATTATTACTTCTATGTGAAGACGAAACGTTAACTTATGAGCAGAAACAAATTTGTCGAGTTTGTCGACGCAGTGAAAATCCTCCAAGCACGTGTGCAAGTCGAGTACGCTGTTGACTTACTAGAACGCGTGTGTAGTTATCTCGATGGCTTCTGCTCCTGGGACCCTCGACCAGCTAACAGCTTCTTCCTGATCAAACTTGTATTCGTATAAGATGCCGGAGTCACAGCCACCCAAAGATATCAAAACGGTACCTGTGTCTGTGTATGCAGCGAACAATACTGGACTGGATTCACGTATATCTACGGTATAGAACATTGGCTTAAATAAACACAACAAGGATGCAGTATTATCACTCAGTCAGTCCTTTTAGTGTCACACTCACATTATGTCATCTGATATTCATTGCATGTAACTATTGACTAATATCGTAAAGTGTCTTGTGTAGGATAGAGGTACAACACCAGTGGCTGTTTCTCTACTACCGTTTCGTATAGTCAACATGTACACACGCTAGTTGGATACGCTATTCTCCTATATTTCCTATTGAACGATTGGAAAACCTATACGCGATTACCTAAAACACGGTGCAGTAGATTAACATGAAACTAAACATGTTTAAGTTTTGTATCACATTGTAGATAATTAAACAATTATTATAAGAGGCAGTACAAAGACGATGTTATTTAACTCGTTCTAGAGATATTCGTGACTAAACACACAAATAACATTGCAAAACAACCACGGCAACACGTCGTGACGTCACGGCGGGGCTGACTATTGGGTATATAATGATATTTGGCAATAATTCACAACATACACTACTGTAAGTGTGCTTTTCATTTAACTAAAAAAGAAAACGGGGGTCACGGGCCTTCGTTTTGAGTTATTTCGACCTATATTCTACGCTGTTCCCCTATCTTCCTTATAGTACGATTGAAAAACCTATACGCGTTGATCTAAAATACGTAGATAATTAAACAATGATTAAAACAGGCATTAAAAAGACAAGACGATGTTGTTAAACTCGTTTTAGAGATATTCGTGACTAAACACACGAAATAACATTGGAAAACCCCCACGACAACACGTCGTGACGTCACGGCGGGGCTGACCAATGAATATATAATGATATTTGGCTATAATTCACAACATACACTACTGTAAGAAAATATGTATGTACAAATTTTGATATTTTTTCTTACCCACAAAAGTATCTTCATTAATACCCTCCTCAAAAGTGGCTGCTTTCGTTTTGCTCGATACTTTCTGAGGTGTTTCAGTATGAACGCTTTTCAACTGGCATGTTTTGTGTGTCAACTGTTTCAGCTCGTATGAGACAGCGTCAGTAGCAGCTGGTGTTGCGGTTAACTCTACCTCCACCAAGTACGAATTCTTGCAGCAAACCAGAGCAGTCATTGCCTAAAACAAAGCACATATAAATTGACTTCCACAACCAATCAGATGACAAATATTATTTTGTATTTCAATATTGCGTTGCCAAAATCAGGTACAATACATTTCACTATAGTTGTGCTCATTTTCTTTCTCAAATCTCATAACAATTCAATAATTTTAGTTTGCTTGTACGGTTCCGTTGCGGTAACAAGCAATGTGAGCTGTAAAATTGTCAGAAGGACTGTGGCTTCACGCGGTATATTTTAACGGAATTCGCTGCGCGATTTCCCGGTACCTGCTTGTTATTTTCTGCTGTACGGACGGATGCACAAGTCTCGCTTGGAATGTGCATAGACAACGCCTGTCAACAGATGCGCCGACAGTATCCCGACACTACAATAGCGGAGGCATGAGAACGAGATTCAACTATAGTTGACACTTGACTATATACATAATCCATGACGTATGACACCACCTTGCAAGTCACTTGACTATACATAATCCATGACGTATGACACCACCTTGCAAGTCACTTGACTATATACATAATCCATGACGTATGACACTACCTTGCAAGTCACCTTGACTATACATAATCCATGACGTATGACACTA
Source organism: Isoperla grammatica (assembly GCA_945910005.1). Classification (NCBI taxonomy): domain Eukaryota; kingdom Metazoa; phylum Arthropoda; class Insecta; order Plecoptera; family Perlodidae; genus Isoperla; species Isoperla grammatica. The sequence continues at coordinate 6,259,157 of OX246746.1, read as the reverse complement.
CCTTGCAAGTCACTTGACTATACATAATCCATGACGTATGACACCACCTTGCAAGACACTTGACTATACATAATCCATGACGTATGACACCACCTTGCAAGTCACTTGACTATACATAATCCATGACGTATGACACCACCTTGCAAGACACTTGACTATACATAATCCATGACGTATGACACCACCTTGCAAGTCACTTGACTATACATAATCCATGACGTATGACACCACCTTGCAAGTCACTTGACTATACATAATCCATGACGTATGACACCACCTTGCAAGTCACTTGACTATACATAATCCATGACGTATGACACCACCTTGCAAGTCACTTGACTATACATAATCCATGACGTATGACACCACCTTGCAAGACACTTGACTATACATAATCCATGACGTATGACACCACCTTGCAAGTCACTTGACTATACATAATCCATGACGTATGACACCACCTTGCAAGTCACTTGACTATACATAATCCATGACGTATGACACCACCTTGCAAGTCACTTGACTATACATAATCCATGACGTATGACACCACCTTGCAAGTCACTTGACTATACATAATCCATGACGTATGACACCACCTTGCAAGACACTTGACTATACATAATCCATGACGTATGACACTACCTTGCAAGTCACTTGACTATACATAATCCATGACGTATGACACCACCTTGCAAGTCACTTGACTATATACATAATCCATGACGTATGACACCACCTTGCAAGTCACTTGACTATACATAATCCATGACGTATGACACCACCTTGCAAGACACTTGACTATACATAATCCATGACGTATGACACCACCTTGCAAGTCACTTGACTATACATAATCCATGACGTATGACACTACCTTGCAAGTCACTTGACTATACATAATCCATGACGTATGACACCACCTTGCAAGTCACTTGACTATACATAATCCATGACGTATGACACCACCTTGCAAGTCACTTGACTATACATAATCCATGACGTATGACACCACCTTGCAAGACACTTGACTATACATAATCCATGACGTATGACACTACCTTGCAAGTCACTTGACTATACATAATCCATGACGTATGACACCACCTTGCAAGTCACTTGACTATATACATAATCCATGACGTATGACACCACCTTGCAAGTCACTTGACTATACATAATCCATGACGTATGACACCACCTTGCAAGTCACTTGACTATACATAATCTATGACATATGACACCACCTTGCAAGTCACTTGACTATACATAATCCATGACGTATGACACCACCTTGCAAGTCACTTGACTATACATAATCTATGACATATGACACCACCTTGCAAGTCACTTGACTATACATAATCCATGACGTATGACACCACCTTGCAGCAGATATTCACCATGTTTGGCTTCCACGTAACAAACGTAACAGCGGCCGGTGCGTTGAAGAAGCCGACTGGCATCAGGGTGACATGAACGTCCGTGGATACAAGTAAGCAAGTGAATATGGTGCCGTCTTCACTGCCGGTGACTACTAGCTTGGTGGTGCTGACTGTCAGAGCTGTGATGCGGCTGGAGTGAGGCTTCAGAGCTTGAATCAGAGTGATATCTGCAAGCGACACAGATACCACACGTAGTACTCCGTCTGCGAAGCCCATCACCAGCACAGACCTATCACCCTGCAACAAGACCACACTTCACTTACCGGTATCTCTATCCGTACTTGGGGACGAACCGTTATAAAATTTAGTTCATCAACAAAATGAACATTACAAAAATCAAGTTCGTTCTTTTTATTTATTTTTCAACAAAACAGGCGGGTAAAAATTATTTACTGATTTTGTGTATTGCATTTGTAATTGTATAGAAATACTCATCTAAAGCGAGAGTAACACAATTAGACCATACAATTACAAATAACAAATTATTGTTGTTTAGAACTTAAGAGTGGCGTTGAACGGAAAAATATAGTCTGTTTCTCAATAAAACGTTACTAGGCAAAAAAAAAAACAGGGACGTTTAGGAAAAAATCCCCATGTAAGCATCCCTCCCTGCAGTGGTTAGAAATAAGGAGTTGAAACCCCACGTAAGTGTTAATGTCACATACAACTAAAAATTATTTATCTGTGCTGCTAATGTATTGTATTGTTGTATTTATTTGCAGCCATAGATTACATGGTAACAACATGGGCATTGTCAGGAACTTAAGAATAAACCCGTTTACATACAGTTTACATATAAAATTATAAATACACAAAATATACACTTCATAGATTATTTATACATCCAAAAACGATATGCATTAAACAGAACACAGAACAACAGAACACACAATACATATGTATATACATATAGGGCTACAGTTTACATTTCTCTATTGGATTTAACTTCCTGCGGATGAATTTACAGATACAATATGATCTCATCTTTTTAATGGTCTGGAAGGGTAAGAAATTCTTTGATACTATAGTATGGGTTGTCTAGGAGGAACTGCTTGACTTTATATTTGAATATTGTTTTGGTATTTACATGAAAACGTTCTGGTAATTTGTTAAATAGTTTCCTACCCATGTAGTATATGTGATGCTCAAAATGTTTGGTATTGTGCACAGGGTAGTTTAACCTTCCCTTATGTCGAGTGTTGTGACTGTGGTGTGGACTATTTCGAAAGATTCCAGGGTTGTCCTTGACGAAGCTGACAGCACTATATATGTAAGCATTGGTAACGGTCAAAATCTTTAACTCCTTAAATTTGGCCCCTACAGCTCTCCCGACTATTGCTCTTGCAGAGTATCCTTATTTCCCTTTTTTGAAGAAGTAATACACGTTGCAGGGCAGCATTAGAAGCCGAGCCCCATGAAAGAAGACCATAAGTCATAATTGAGTGGAAGTTTGAAAAATATGCAGTCCTTAGGACACCTGGGTTGGCCAGGGTTGCCAGGACTCGAAGAGCGTAGAGACTAGAATTTAGTCGTTTGCAAATACCATCGACGTAGGGATGCCAAGTTAATTGACAGTCAACCGTCAAACCTAAGAATTGACCCTGTTCCACCGGATCCACCTGCTTATTGTTTACCAGGAATACGGATTGATCTTGTGGGAGTTTGGCATTCCCTTGCTTGCCTTTAAGCCTAAAGTTTAGAATTTGTGTTTTGCTTCCATTAAGATAAAGTTCATTCGATTCAAACCAGGTGCATATAATTTTTATAACTCTATTTGTGATTGCTGTTATTAGACCTGGATGAGGACAAGATAAGATAATACTCGTATCATCAGCAAAAAGGATCATATGTAAAACAGCCAGACAGTGCTCGCGAAGTATTATGCTATTACAATAGGCTGGTACATCATTGATTAGAATCAAGAACATGATAGGGCCCAACACAGAGCCTTGTGGCACTCCACAATCGTTCATTAACCAGCTAGATTGCACGTCCCTGTTGTTATTGACTACTACCTTTTGCTTCCGACAGGACAGATATGAAGTAAACCAATCTCCCGCTGTCCCCCTAATTCCATAGTGCTCTAACTTACTCTACACAATCAAATGCAATTTACTTAAATCAAAGAAAGCACCCAACGTTTCATAGCCAAGGTCGAGGGAATTATATACTTTGTCGAGCATAACAGCAGCTGCCGAAGTAGTGGACTTGCTTTTCACAAATCCATGCTGGAATTCAGTAAGAAGTTCATGCTTTTGCAAAAAGTTTACAAGGCGTGCAGCTACAACTTTCTCTAAGAGTTTAGAAAAGGTTGGCAAGACACTGATAGGCCTGTAGTTGTTTAAAAGTTTATGCTCATTCTTTTTGTATATTGGGATTACTATCGCTTGTTTCATCAGATCTGGAAAAACACCCAGTGTAAGCGAGCTATTGAAAATGTCCTCTAGGGGAACAAGAAGATAATCAATGCACGCCTTAACTAATTTTACAGATAGCTCATCATAGTCTAAGGTTGTTTTCTAAGGTTGCTTGTGCATGGGAAAGGGGGTAGTTAGGGTTCCTTTGATAGATGGGGAAGCATGAGGATTGATATATTACTGGTGATTGACACACACCATATGATAATATCACCCAGAGGGCACTACCCCTCATCGGATAGTGACTGCCTCGACCTACTTGTAAATGAAGCCAGAGAATAAGACATCCTTGTCCCGCGAACTGTTTCCTGATAACGAGCTTGTTCTCGACGTAGTTGTAGATGAAGATTCTCCCGTCGACGCCGAGCGAGGCTAGATATGACCCCTGGGGAGAGACGGCCATATCCTTGACGGGTCCAGAGTGCGAGAAGAGCAGTTGATCGTTGCGAGGTGCGTCTACGTAGAGATCCAGCTGAACTCTCCAGATGCCCCCACTCCCGTCCTACACAGACACAAGACAACCTTACACATGCTTTCGTCACAGGCGAGGCATTCGTAGCCAACCAGCGAACCGCCTGAGACAATAGCGCTCAAATACCGATCGCTGATTAGCTACGAATACCTCGCCTGTGACGAAAGCATATGGAAGGTAGTCTTGGGTTGCCTATATCACTGAACTTTACTCGGCAGCTCATGGACCCACTCATAGACATGGATCTTTACAGGGCAGTGCATGGGAGACTCACCTGTGCAAACCAGATGGCGTCATCTAGATTGTCTGGCTTCCTCCTCAACATCCCCATGAGCCTGGCTGGTGAGTCGGGCCACCCGACCTTGAACTCGTACATGGCCTCTAGTTCGAGGATTCCGCTGTAGTCTGGCCGGTCCGCCTGGTCAATGGTTTCAAAATACCAATACTTCACGATGCCGTCCATTCCTGCAATCATTAACAGTGGTTCGTACATCGCACGGTTTACAACATAAACCCTGTTTCCTGTACAGTATGTCTGTGTTGTATGTCTACCCGCCTTGCGGAAATGTATGGCATGGTTTGCTCACCGACAGTGGTAAGTTCCCCGTCATAGAACTCAAACTGAGTGATGGGTAGTGTATGGCATGGTTTGCTGTTGCGTCTGGAGACCTCCACTTTGATCAGACCGTCTTGCCACAGTAGGATGTTGCCCCATTCACATCCTGACACAACCTGTCATCAAATAACATTGCTCTTAAATAAGAGAACATTAATATAATTTGTTCTTTTATTCTTTTACTATTTATTCATTTCTTAGTCTTACTTCTAATATTTTTTATGTATGGGAAATAATAAACGACAATGTACCATAACATACCCAGATTGTAAGGGCCGTTTGGCCCAAAAGTAAAAGAGTGAAATAGAAGGGGAAGGGGAATAAATGTACAAAACCTTTCCATCCGGCATCGGCAGACACCCCACAATGTCCGATGGTTGAGTTAGTCCAAATCGTCCGAGTTCCCCCGTCAGTTTTTGGCCAGTGAACGTTTTTTCAATTTTCCAGAACTGTATGAATTCACTTCCTATGGAACAATAATTAATGAATATTTAGCGCCAATTCCTGTACATTCGCTCATTAAAAGTAACTAATAGTAATAAAATGCGTCAGTTACCACTGGATACGAACTGGCCAGGGACATATGAAGAAAACACAGAGTTGATCACATTACTGCCGTAGGCTTTATGCTCAAATAACTTGACTGACCGTTCCCAGTCCCATATTGTGAGGTTGAAGTGTGGGGCCCCCTCGTGTGAGCACAGCAGTATACCGTCAGGGCTAGAACACAAGCGGAGGGTACGCCTCGTGTGAGCATAGCAGTATACCGTCAGGGCTAGAACACAAGCGGAGGGTACGCCTCGTGTGAGCACAGCAGTGGGCCCTACCGTCAGGGCTAGAACACACTGGGTAGTGGGTTTGATTCCCAGCGGGGTTGGTTTTTACTATATGTCTTATGCCATCGTAACAACCTTAGTATTTCACATAGAATGTTAATAAATTTCATGTGTATCATAGATGTCAGTGCAATCTGCCATCTTCAAGTGTTGTAAACAATTTCATCTATAAACCACAAACAAGACTCTGTATCTCGGTGGTCTTAGTGCCCGCCCGGCAAGTGAGATACCTGGGTTCAATTCCCAGGGAAGTCGGTGTTTTACATAATTATGTGTTTTATACTGACCTTGACGTTTGTATCTTATATACTATTTTTTAAATTGCTAGGTCATACATATCAATACCTGTAAGCTAGCCTTGTATTGTTATCCGTAGATCCTGTTTTCAAAATACGACAAATTTCCCAAGTTGGCCATTGGTAGAGTACCAGCAAGGCACCACTTCCCTTTCCCCCCACGGCTATGTGCGGGCGAACAGGGTTTTTCTGAAATCAACGCGTGAATCATTAATGAATGATATTTGGGCTGTAGGCTTGTGGAGTTGTGGGCTTTGGGGCCGGACATATGTTGCGTTATCTTACCGTGATATGGCCGATAACTCCTCCACCCGCGCTTCTGCGGAACTTCACTTCTCTGGTCAGAACGTCCAAAATATGAATTATGCTTCCAGATGGAAATATTATTGTGTTTTCATCCGCCACACACAGATTAAAGCTTTTGTTGCAGTCATAACCGTATGAGTAGCTGTTGAAGATCAGTTCAGGGAATGTTTGGAGTGATTTATGAACTATTCGTAGAATGATTCTTGTTGGTTTACGTCTCTGTTATTGCATTCATGCTATTTGAGACGATGAAGGGTGGCCAAAGATGAAGGACAATTACAAAAAATCCATGTCTTATACGGGTTTCGAACCCCCGTCTCTATTAGGCTCAACCACCCGACCGTAATCATTGGGCAAATGTAAGGTGACCTATTTTGAATATTGCAAACCGGGACAAACAAAGTGGAAGGATACGAACTCCATGGACAAGCATGGGGTCTGGACAGTCGAAAGAGGCGAAACATTTCTAATTCAAATTTGTGTGCAAAATGGCCAGAAAACAGCTTTCTAACATGAATTACTAAAAGAAAATACATATAAAGTATTTAAATGAATGTGGGTACATTTTTGTAGTCATGTTATGCCTGGCCTTCGCCAGCCGCCTGTTGAAGAAATAAACTCTGCTAACTGTGAGAGAGGCATGATTGTGTGAGTCAGCGTCTGCGAATGCAACCCGAATATTGTGTCGAGGGCTAGCAACTGTAAGCCCCCCCCCCCCCCCCCCGTTACAATCGACCGCGTTGTCTTTATTGACAGAATACCAGGACAAGTTTTCCCCAAAAATTACAAACCAGTAAAAATACGTATTTTCAATGAGTCTCTCGGGTCACCGGTACAAGTGTTCCGATAACGCTTCTGTACCGGTCAAACCGGTACGTCTGGTCACCTTAATTATAATGATAATGATAATAATAAATAAGAATAATGATATAGTTATGTTAGTGAACACTTTTCAATGGCTAAGTTTGGCCTTGTCTTTCTTTAAGCAGTTGAAGGTGCTTGAACGAGGTCCTGTCTTTACAGGCCGTATATATCAATAAATAATAATAACAATAATAATAATAATAATAATAATAATAATAATAACCACAATCATCGAACTATATGTTCTATCAAGGTACTTTATTTGTACACAAAAAGGATACTCGAACTGAAGAAAATCCGCTGGCAAAGTACAACCTTCACTACAAAATACTTTCGATAAGTCATTATCAGACGTAAGTACTTCGAGAATATCTTTTCTCGCAACCGTTGCTGCTTCACCTTGTCCATGTTGGAGAGGGTCGCGAGTGTCCATTACGATAAACAATATGCACGAATTATTGTATTTCTTGTTCTGAACAATCAGCTAATCACTATGTTCTGCCGCCTAGATAATAACAAGTTGTTTATAGACTTCAATGCTGTTACCATAGCAACATAGGCTGTTGGCAATGGGAGGTGGCAGGAAGGTCAAACCTGCTCACTCGACGGATTCATTTTAATTTTAATTTCATCTTTATTATTGGGGTACTGAAGGTATTATACTGTGATAATATTAATATTATGCTCCAAATAATTATTGTATTTAGCATTTTGCCGCCCACCTATTCAAACACCAGCTTAACAAAGCACCCAGTTCTAAAGCCCCACCCCGGACTCGTAACCTAGCTGTTGTAGGTATTGCGTTCAACTTTCATCGTGGAAGACAACGAAAGTTGCGTGTAAACTGGGTAACTGTCAACATTTCTGTGAAATGAACGATTTGATTTATTTCGACATACAATATTTTGATTACGATGGCATGTGTGATAAATCCAATTGCACACTTTATTGACGTTGCTGCCGTTAAGAAATATTTATTCCCTGTAGAGCATAGATCAGGTAAGCATAGACTAGGGCCTAAGCCTTACCTAGACCCTAGGCTAGGCCTAGGCTAGCCTAGGCCTACCTAGGCCTAGGCCTAGCCCCTAGTCTGGGGCCTAGCGTAGGCCTAGTTGCATATTTTCTATGGATTGAAGTTGACAAGACCTTCCTAGATCTTGGCCTTTCTAGACGATCTTAAGCATAGGCTTTGGGGCATTTGCTTATCCAATGTGCCAAGTAGGCCTAGGCTTAGGCCTACTTTCTTTCCCTCTAGAGCTAGGCCCTAGCCTGAAATACATTTATGCTTGGGCTAGCCTAGCCTAGAACTACAAGTATCTTCAACATCTACTTCTGTGAATAACTGAGACAAATTAGATATACAGCCTAGAATAAGCTGTTACCCTTTTCAGCTGGGTGCGGTCTGAAATTGTACTTGGGAGTAGGCCTAGGCCCTAGGCCTGCTCTATTCAGATCATGTTGGATCTTGGAACTTCCATGGATAGCCTAGGCCTATATATCTTGTCCTATAAAAACCGCCAAAACAACATACAAATATACATGTAGGCCTACAAACTAAAAACGCTATGTGATACCTATGAGATTGTAAAAGTGAGCAATTTAAATGTAAAGGGGATAGGCCTAGAAGTTGACGTTTATTAACAATTTGCTATACACCCTCAAACGGTGGTAGGCATAGCAATTTGGCACAATTAAAGTTTTCCTGACCCTGTAACCTTTTGAACACTAGACTGCTTGATCTTCAATTAGAGTCAATTAAAATAATAATTAACTTAGCTGAGATCCCCTGCACCTACTCCTACTGGAACTTGAAGTATTGCTAACTAAATATATATCTGTTGCAGATATCGATGATAGTAGCATTCATGGAGATGGAGATTCATGGGCATGGCCTGATGATCCGGTGGCCAGTGAGTCTTCTCATAAAGTAGATGACAAGACTATTGGATGGCTGCAGGACTGTCGAGTATCTATGTCGTCGACTACGGAACTCCTCGTCATAGCCCATGGAAAAGCCATGGTAATTTTAACATGTAAGCTAATACAAACTTTCTATTTCTTACTTAGGAAGCAATTTATATTTATTCACATGGATCACTTAGGCATCATAAAATAAACTGCGTATTCCACCTCTTTCTTATGGTTCGATATAATTCAACATGTATCCAGTTACATCATCAAAATTTTCAAAAGTTAATCTGCATTATCGCCAATGGGCAACGGTAGAAGCATGCAGTTCTAGCTAAAGCTTCTAAAACCTTGTTCTAATATTACAATTTAAAAGTAGGTCTACAAAAGAGGTAGGCTAACCTGCTTATCACCTACAGCTTTCTTACCTTTCTTTTCTAGCAAAATGGAATTTTCAAGAGGAAGGTGATGTGAAAACTAAATATCACATCACATGGCATGGCAATCCTGGCCAGGGACAAAGGTATACATTTGTCAATGTCAACCTTTATGTTTGCCATTAGACCTCTAGGTCTGTCAAATGCTAAAATTATTATTTTCTTTTCTTTAGTGAACAGATAACATGTGTATTATGTTTGCCATTGCTCTCACAAGGCAAAAGCTCTCAATGTGGGCCAGACTGGACCTGCATCGTAGTTGGCTTTTCTTCTGGATACATTCGCTTTTATACGGAGGTAAGAGATACTAGACTTATTTTGTTATATGTTACCAATTTTATCTTGTTGTTAAGTTTTTATGATAGAATTGCAGTTTGTTGACGTCTGAGATGCTTCATAACGAGGGAGTGCTGAACCTGAAGTGCCAAGCGTACCAGCCTGCACGTCAAGAACCAGCCGAGGAGCTTTATGTCACGTACAGCACGGCTGTTTGCATCATCCCAGGGTTCGGGCTCTTCCAGACTCTCAGAGCCTGTCGAAACCAGTTGGCCAGAGGTAGGCCCTATGTCGATTAGGGATTAGATCACAGTGTTTTACCCAGAGCTCAGCAATCTGCGAGCTAACATCCGGCCACCAATGACTTCAAGAAGATTTTAACTTAAATAATGCCTGTAGGCCTACATAGGCCTAGTAACTTCTATAAATTCTGCATATTATATAACATTTTAGATTTGCCTTATTCCTTAAGACTTGCATTCATATTGAATTGTATTTTCGAAAATGTATCATTATAAGCGTAGCCTAATATATAAATTAACATCGATGGTTAAAAAAGAACCATACCAAAAGAGAATAATTTTAACAGTGTAGGCCTAATCTATTTACTGAAAGAAACCTTAAATAGACAAGTGCAAATTAAATTGAAGTTTGGTTCTCTCCGGTGGCTACAAAACTAAATTGAAATTTCACCTAAAATATATTAACCACCCGCTGCGGTTCGATAGTGAATTGTCGAAGGTTGCCCTTTCCAGCAGTAGCTTGGAAATAATCACTGAACATTAATTTCTGGGGAGAACAGTGCATAAGAGATTTATAGGAGACATTTGATTGGGATCTCTCACATGTTGCCAATTTTTCAGCCAATATGCCCTATATGTGATTACCTCTTCTCAAATCTGAATTCGGTTTGGAGAGCAGCTTTCTTATACTATAGTGGCCTACTTACGTCTTCCACAACCTCACTTAAACCTACTTAACTTCTTCCTCATCTGCCTCTGTAACTCTGACTCTGTCTCCAGATAAGTTTATTAACCTATAATAAAAATAGTTACCATATTATACACTGCTTTCAGTTCAAGCCAACTGCAGTGAGAGAGTCCAAGCTCCACCTCTAACATTTAAGAAGTTAGGATTTCAAGACCAGGCTGTGATGACCGATTGCGAAGTGGCCGGTCCGGCGACCGCCAACACTTTCGATCACCTCCTGACAGCATCCATCTGTGGAGGCTTCAACACGTGGTATCGTTCTAGTGCGCCACAGACATCGCTGGTTGTGGCTGCCGGCAAGAAGCCATTCGTTGCATTTCACTACGCTTTGGAAGGAGGGGCCCCTCCGGTTTTGGCAGACGTGGCCAAAGTGATGGCTAATAAACTCAAGTCTGCCATAGGACAAGCTGTGCCGTAAGTTGTGGTCCTTCGTGTACAGACTAGACAGTCATCAAACACTAGGCTCTCCATTCAGGCCTTTGTCTTAAGCCCCCCCCCCCCCCCCTCCCCCCACATGCACAAGTAATGAACTATTCTAGGGAAATGCTAGAAAGTGTTTATCAAGGTCTGGCACTCCTTGCTTGGTTTAATTGAAAGTAGATATATCTATCATAATTAGTCAATTAATATCCATGTGGCTCTCAGCTAATATTAATTTTTGACAGCAGTCTGGAAATGGTAATTGTGTCCATTCTTGCTTCTATTTAGCTAAGATGTTGGGTGTGGTACGTCCAGGCAGTCCTATCCTATAGATGAACCCCTAGTAGTAGTAGCTGTTGATTCTTGTAGAAAGAAGAGTGTAAAACAGGCGCATAACTGCAACCTGCAAGTACATACCGATCTGATGTTCACATGAGAATGAATAGATACCGTGGTAGACTTTTTCCATGGCCTTTTGTACTTTTTGTACTGTATCTTTTGACTTTTTTTTTGACCATGTATCTTTTACCCATTTGTTTTGCCAGCCTTTTTGAAGTAGGCTATTCAATTCACTTGATCCAACCATGTTTCCAACTGTGTTAGTAGGAAAAGAACAGAAATACTAATATACTACCTATGTATAGAGATTCATAAACATTATTTGCTCTAATGTAAACTTGATGATTTTGTTTTAGGCCCTACATGTACTTTTGTTTAGAATGTCCATCCTGCACTATCTGTCACAATAGATGCTCACAATCTCTTCCTCTTATCCATCTTATGTACCTTCTACCATCACCTTCCACCCAAGGCTTTACCCTGATTGGTCCCCTTGCCTGATATAAATAACCCACAGTGAAAATGTGTAGCTTCTGAAACTATTTACCAACAAAACTACCTAGGCCCTACTGTAATCTAAGTTAAAAAGAAATGGTAGCTCCAATATTCATTCCATGCTAAATTAGGTTTTTTGTTAATATTTTTCTAATTCTAACTGTTAGTTCAAAATTAGGTAGGCCTACTTTGTATTCAAACAAGTCAGGTTGGGTACAAGGAATAGTGTTAAATATTTAAATATGTTCCTTAATTTCAAAATTTTGCAATGCAAATTCGGGTTTTAGGGTCACTTGAAATTTTAATTGAAGGAGGACTACTGTAGTTGCTCATTTTTAAGTTTTTAAGATACTGCTAAGAAACACTTTTCTGTAACTTTTTGTAATAGCTCGGCAAGCAGATCTGAGAAATTGTTAAGTCACGTTGTGTTTCAGGAGTTGGTTGGTGGGCGGTAGAAAGAGCCAGCCTGCCGACAAGAACCTCGAAGTGGCCATGGAGCCAGCTGAGCCGATGGGCTGCAGGTTCGGTCTGTGTGATGCGTGGAGAGACGGCTGTCAGATTGTGTTGGCCCCGCACCGTACGTTGTGTGTCGTCACTGATACACTGGGTCGTATCACTCTCATAGACACACTCAAAGGGGTGGCACTGCGCATGTGGAAAGGTGAGCACAGCTGCCCTGACATTCAGTCGAGTAGTTCCCTTCATTCATTTCATGCTACACTGTTCTTTTTGTGACTTTATTATTATTATCTACTAATGTTGGCCATCCATGGTTGTTGCACTCAATTATTTTCAGTGTCGATATTTTTATCCTGCATCGCGATATATCACGAAAAGCATTAAAATTAATTTGTGATTTTCCGTATCGTGTGGTCTGTTTGGCGAGGACAATAGAACCCGACTTAATTCATCTTCAGCTTATTAGCTATTTTATGATGATGTATCGATAATGGATTTTGATTTCTTAGGCATCCCTATTCTCCAGCTAAATTGCTGTTTTTTTTTTGTGAAAACTCTAGTGTGGCATATGTGTGTGGTTGCAGGCTACCGCGATGCCCAGTGTGGTTGGCTAGAAGTGAAGGAAGACTCCAATCATCGGTCAAGCAGCTCACAACAGAAAGTTGCCCTTTTCCTTGTTATCTACTCACCAAAGAAAGGCATCATTGAGGTTTGGACAATGCAACAAGGGCCTAAGATCGCAACATTCCCAGTCAGTAAAAGCGGCCGGTAAGCCATTTCTGTCTTGGATAATTATTTGAAAACGGGGTAGATCCTTATAGCGTCACAGTGGAAAGTCTACCAATAACAATAATAACAGTGAAATATTCTGGCCTCTTGTTGCCTTTTGGGTGTGTTGAAGCTTTTGTTTGATGCACATGACATCAACTTACAATGGTATGTATTTGTTTTCTAGATTCTTAAAAAGGTATTCACGGAGTGAATCTAAAAAACTTTTTTTCAACGAAATGTAACAAAAATCACTTTTATATGTTACCTGTTACTGTATCTTTCCAATTATGTAAGGCGCATGCTTCAAAAAGTACATATTTATGTTTTAAATCAATTTAATTCTGTTGAATTAGCTAGAGCCTATGCCTAGGCCAATGCACGCCATTCGCCATTGTTCAACACTAGGATGAAGAGAAATATCTCTGCAGCAAAATAAGTGCTTTGGTTCTTTGTTATCAGCAGATGCACCAACTTAAACATAAGTTACTGTATAATAATCGCAGTATTTTCGATAATTTACCCCTTCTTCAAATTTGAAGAAGGGGTAATTTGAAGAAAGGGTTATTATTTTAAAATAAATTTATACCCAAAAAATAAATTACCCCTTCTTCAAGTTTGCGGGCGATATTCGGTTTCATTTCCTACGTTGGCTACCTAATCAACGTAGAACAGCTGATTGTAGCATCCAGTAGGCTGTGTGCATGTTGCTAATGGCGAATGGCGTGCATAGGCATAGGCTCTAGCTAATTCAACATAATTAAATTGATTTTAAACATAAATACGTACTATTTGAAGCATGCGCCTTACATAATTGGAAAGATACAGTAACAAGTAACATATAAAAGTGATTTTTGTTACATTTCGTTGAAAAAAAGTTTTTTAGATTCACTCCGTGAATACCCTTAAAAACAAAGGTACTATATGTGAAATTGTATTTTCCTCTGTCAGCTTTTGCTCAGCAGCTTTTGCTAATTTTAGCCTATGAATGTATCCTGACATGCTTGGTCAAGCAGAAGAAAAAGCCTTATGGCCTTAAGCTTCGCCAAGTTAAAAATAAAGACTATTTTATTATTATTATTATTATTATTATTATTATTATTATTATTATTATTATTGTGTGAAATATAATGTATTCTCCCCTCTGATGACAAAACCAACAATTCACACCTCTCCAACCTTTAATTTCAGGTTAGTGTACATAAACTATGGACTGATGGGTCTCAACAACACTCATCTCAAAGGGGGAAACAAGTGTCAATGTCCTTGCGTCTTCGTCGATCCAACGGGCACAATCAGCGAGATCATTGTACCGTTCCACTTTGCCCTGAGTGCCAAGAACAGTAAACGGGTTCGTGACCTTCATCTGTTGAAAAAGCTAAAGACATTCATGAAAGAGCAGGAATTTGACAGTGACAGTCTCTGTGAAGAAGTGCGTAAGACTTTTGAGGAGCTGCGAACTGTCGAGATTCGTATCCAAGCTCTGGAGGCTTTGAGTGGTAACTGGGTCATCACTCCAGAGGCTATGCAAGCGGCATTGCAAGTCATTACACAGCAACAAGGTACATTATTTCTATTGATCATTCGTTAGTAGGGATGTGTGAGTAGTAGGCCTACTGTTTGATTCTAGTCCAGTATCGAGTTGAGCTGTCAATAAAAACAAAATAACGTTGAAGACAAGGATCATAGCCTTTAAGTTGACAGATGCAGCCACATGTAAGCTTGATAAGGCTTAACAGTAGTGATTGTTGCAGCTTCCTCGTCTGGGCCGGAAGAGCCTGGAGGAAAGACGTTGGCCTCTCTCACCTCGCATCTCGAGTGTCTGGTTGCGTTCTACTCGCGCATGCACCGTCTTAACGAGCAGCCTCCGGACTATAACTCTACGCTCCGAGATGAATTGTCGCCCCATATTCTGACCGCCCAGCTGAGGACCCCTCCCGAAGACGTGACTCGACTTGTCAACCTGTTCTCCACGCTAGAGACGCTCACAGATAAAGACAGACTCGGAACGGGAGCACGAGTCACGTTTGGAGACAGCTCACGGGGCGCACTCGTAGAGTTTCTATCGTGCTTTGAACTGAATGCGAGTGACATTCGTTTGAAGACTTCTGCCAGCGAAGAGAAACTGGAACATGTAAGTAAACAAGGTTTCTCACTGTAGACATAGGCCTAGTTAAAAATTATTATGTTTAGCTTAATCTAAGTATTTGATCATTATTAATTTTCATACCATAATTAATTAATTATTTATTTATTAATGGCATGCCTCTCTCATTTTCACTATGTACCTTACATGCATTTATTTGATGATGTGAGACAGTATTCCTGTACCAGTTTGTGTATTTCTTTGTTTTATTAGAGTTGGACTTGCAAACGAAAATAGAGGTGTTTTATTGCAGTGATAGAAACCTAATTATGTTCCAGTTTTTATTCTATCAGTAGAGCTATGTGAAACAGCTGAAACTGATGTTTTACTATTCGTATCGACCGATTCTCAATATTGGTATCGGTAGGCCTATTTAGTTTTTCTAAATGTTTGCAATGCTCTGAAATGCTTACTTGTCTGTCTCTAGGTTGGAGGAGTGTTATTGGAGGGTGCTCTCATTATAACCGACTTGGAAGAATGGTCGGCCGCCGTCAGTAGTAGCTGCGTCGAACCCATGGATCTAGTTCAGCTCGCGTTGCGTTACTGGTTGAGTAGAGTCCACCCGCTCACACTTGAACAGAGTATAGCGGACATGTTACGTCTAGCCGACCTGTTGAAAGTGCTGTGCGATATCGCTGGCAGAGAACGTGTGCTGCCCGATAACAACAAGGTAGGTTCGAGTCGCAACACCTTCGGAAATACAGTAAACCCTATTTAATTAAAATTGCAAGAATAACATTAAACATGAAGTCTTGGGCTTTAACTAACCTTCAACAGGAACTGGAGTACTACTTTAAATTAGGCTATACATACATTTTAATTAATGCGGTTTTACTGTATGTATTTACTCTGGCTTTCTTTCCTTCAATTGGTCCTTATTGCTTTTGTAGTATGTTGGCTCTAGACATCACGCATGTAGAGAGCTCTTTGCAATATTCAGGCGGCCAATTATCAACCCGGGCTGCGAAGATAAAGCCGGAACCCATTCCAAATGTTTGGCTACTAAGGGTTAAATGAATGCACTAATTGTAGGTGTCTCCATGGTGGCAAGATGTACGTACTACTCTGATGGGCTCCACGTACCCTTGGGGAGCTCTGACGGCAGCTGTAGTGTGCCGCTCCGTCGCCCTGTCTGTCGAGAGAGATGGAGCAGCTGCTGACGATCACTGCGACTGGGAACACGTCTCGTTTGACACTTGTCAGTGGGGGGTGCTCAATGCTAGGCTAGAGGATGTCGCCATATTGGCGGCTATCGTTGACCGACATACCGAACGTGGTGAGTAAAAAGTTTGAAAATCCAAAAATAATATGTATATATAATATCTTATCATATGGTTATGTCAAATGTTCTCACTTGTTACTCATAGAATAGTATTTCTAATATTTGAACCAAAATATTTGGGCACCTTTGATTCGGTTGTACAATCAAAGTCATGATGCAAACAGGATAATCCAGATTTAGTATATCAAGAGGAACACTACACGAACTGAAGTGCTTGTTTTGTCTGCTAAAAGCTAACGGGCCCGAGGTGTCGCTGAACGCTATGCTTGCTCGAGGCAAAGGGGCAGTGGCTGAGCTAGCTGCTGGCTGGTTGGCCCACTGGGTGCGAGACCCCCGCTTACTACTGGTCTCGGTGCCAGACGAAGAGACAGAAGATACTCCTGGTGAAGTACTAGAGGGACACAAACTAGGGGCAGACGCAGTCAAGCTTTCCGATGCCTCGGAGGATTCTTCTCTTGTTCTAAGTAAGTTTGTGCTCTGGTACATGAACGATGTTTTAGGAAATGACTAGGCTGTATATCCACTACCCTGAAGAGATCCCGATTTCGGTTATGTGAAATAAAAAAAAAAAAAATTGTCTAGAAGTAAACCAAATATATCATACACTAGAGGCTTTTGTGCTCTTTCTTATGAATGTTTCTTCATTATTTCCATTTTATTAATGTTCATATTTTACTTATTGTAACGCGTAGGCCTATGTATTGTAATCCCAGTAGTCGGCCAACGTTAAGTGAGAAGAATGTGTGTTTCAGATCTAACGAGAGTGGGTGTCTTGCGCCAACACTTCCCATACAGCATGGCTGACAGCGTGTTACTGGCCAACCTGTGCTGGGAACATATCGTTGCTTGGAGCCGAGGCGTGGCGGAAGTGTCTAAGTTAGAGAAGGCAATCTCGTGTCTTGAGAACGTTCCCAGCCCGCACCTCAGACAGGGACTGTGCAGCTTGATATGGGCCATGCATCTTGGGCCACCCTTGGAGGCGACCACAATGCTCATACAACGAGTGGGGCGAACACCCAAGGAGCGGTTGTGTCGTCAGGAGGTGAGCTTTTCGCTAGACATTTTTTATTTATTTATTTTACTACTTGACAGTCAAGTTGTCGTGCACAAAGCTCTCTGCCTTTGTCTAGTTATTTCAGCTCTCATTTAGTAGAAGCGCCAATATTCTTGAAACAAGTGTCAAAAGAAACAACTAGCGCAACATATTGGGTGAAATAATAAGTTGTAGGTTTTCCTCTCTTTATAAAGAAATCTTGACATGTTCAGAGGCCAGACACAGCCATGACTCCCTTTCTGCAGCAACGTCTTATGTTGTACTGTATCTGTGTTTTAGGTGGGCCTTCCAGACACCGCCATAGCACCCTTTCTCCAGCACTGTCTTGCGTTCCTGGACGTCTTCTTGGAAGTATCTGGTAGTGGAGAGGAGTCGGTTGATCCCTCAATGAAGATGTGTGAAGAGCTCTGGGATGGGGGTCCTAGTGGGCCTCCCCCCCTAACAGAGCTGGCTCTTGCAAAACCTCAAGCCAACTATGATCTGCTTCACTTGCACTATCAGCTGGCACTGATGCTACACATGATGGTGACGTTCAACCTCAAGCTAGCGCGACCCTTGTCTACGTTACTGGATGTCGCCGTACGTATTGCTACTTGTTTTACACAATATTTATCTGGCTTTTAAATACACTTAGCATTCAGTCTGTTGGTCTTAGCTAACCACAGTGCGCTATAGACTCGTCTCTTCAATTCCGTCTAGCATTTTTGAAATACAGGCTCACTCATTAAAAAATTAAATTTTATATAGTTTAAACATGAGACTTCCCTTTCCAATAAGCTCTATTGGAGAAAGCTTTAATGTTGAGTGTGCTTGTCTAGGGTCAAGCTGCATTATTCAGTGACCTCTCTGGCCGCCCCCGCCTGCCTAGTCACCACCCCGATGCACCACTAGTCAGTGCGCGAACCCACTTCCTCTGTCGCGTTGTCACTGCTGCCGTCCAGACGGTTCAGACTGTGGACTCTGACACGGGCTCGCTAGACGCCTCGCAGGCCATTCATTGGATGAGCAGATGTCTGGCCTTGGGTTCCACCTGGGCAGTCGGCAGCGACGTCTTGCGGAGACACCAGATATGCGAGCTCTACTCCGGCGGCTTTGATAGACTTGCCGAAGAGGTAATTCCAACTTATCCTGTTATGATACTATGGGTTATGATTAGGGATGTCAAACGATTAAATTATTATAATCGATAATCGAATTCACTTTCACCTCCATAATCGATTATTAATCGATTTTAATCGTTTTGTTAAATGTCGGTAGAGTAGCAAGTTTCTTCCAAACTTCGGTCTGGTTTCGGTTAGTTTGAATTGCCCGCGCAAGCCACGAGTTCGCAATTCGACTTCTTTTCGACTATCGATATATTTTACGTCACGGAGTATTTTTGTTATGTTCTGTCCAAGATTTCGACGATAATTTCTGTCCTAGTTAGGCCTGAAGGGCTATAGTTATTCACTTCCCGTTTTTTTTTAACCATTAAGTAATTAAGTATGCTGAATATGCGTCGTAATATTATTATTTTCATGTGCAGCGTAATTAAAATTTACGTGATGTGAACTAAAAATCGTAGCGACTTTTCTAACCTTACTTCTCTTGTTATTTGTGAACAAACATAACAACTCGTATTTTTATAGATCGTAGGCGTCGAATGCTGGGTCTAGGGTAGGCGACTAGACACAGCTATTCAAAATATGACTGGAAATTCGGCTCAAATTATGACGCAAAGTTATGCTGTTGCTGTTCTTAGGCCTAGGCCTAGGCCTACTGTAAATGAAACTGAGCAATAGCGATGCTAGCGCTAGCGCTCGCGCTCGAATAGGCGGCAGATCTTGAGAACTAAATTTAAAAAAGCGCGAAAATTTAAAATCGATTTTTTTTTTAAATAATCGATTAATCGTTTTCGATTAATAATCGATTAATCGAATCGATTAATCGAATCGATTTAATCGTAATCGTTGACATCCCTAGTTATGATACTAGGTTATAATACAAGGGTGATCCGGGACTAAAATGGGGCAATTCAATTTTCAAGATGCTGCCTTTATAATGTTGGTTTTAGCATTATACCAAGTGATAAGAGTTCAAGTCTTTCTTTTCTTAAAGATGTGTGTTGCTTAGAAAATGTTAAGTACCAAATAGTCGATACACTCCATGACATTTGTGCTTTTCATATGCCTTATATTCTAGTATTAGTACTATTCTATATG
The DNA here is from genome assembly GCA_945910005.1 of Isoperla grammatica. Classification (NCBI taxonomy): domain Eukaryota; kingdom Metazoa; phylum Arthropoda; class Insecta; order Plecoptera; family Perlodidae; genus Isoperla; species Isoperla grammatica. The sequence goes on along the minus strand of OX246746.1, from coordinate 6,239,130 downwards.
GATGTCATGTTTGATTCCAGTTGATCCCAGCTGTTAGTGACGCGTCTCTGTTGGCTTCCCAGCTGTTGTTGATCGTAGGCCAACGCATGAGGCACATTGTCCACACTTCCCCTGATCTATGCGACAAACTCTCCAAGCTGAGTGCAGCTCTCTCAACCTGGCTTCAAACAATGGTAACATAACATACTTGTACTTCAACTCTCTTTAATAATTCTACACTGTATACACAGTACCAGTTTTTTGCCATACGTAACCATATGTACCAATTTTTGTATATTTTGATTTGACTATAATTGTTGACAGTGTTATACAGTTACAGTCATATTACTTGTACATGTTTTATAGAAAGACCCATTATCTTTCTTCTCTGCTACCATAAAATAAAAATGTTTTATGTAGGTAGGCCCTACATATAATTATTAAAACATAATACTTATTAAATATATATTTAAGTTAAATTATCGTTTTCCAGTGCTTTGTTTTGATTGTATTGCATTTTATGACTAAACTAGCCTAAAACTTACAAATTGGTAGCCTGGTGAGAGGTGTTTTTGGGCTTATGGTATAGATTATGAATATACATAATCTGTTTCTTTGTGTACTGTGTATACTGTGTATACTCTTCAAGTCGATAGTTTGTACGGATCCCTAGTTTCTATCTGCTTATCCACGGAGCCATGTTAAAATGTGAGATTCTCTGTTGTTTCAGCCGGAAAATGAGCTGAAGAACATGAACACTTCACTTGACGACATGGCGCTACTTCTGATACCGGTGATGCAGTACTTGTCAGACGAACACCAAGAGTACGAACTAGCTCTCAACATGGTCGATGCAGTCCACGCCTTCAAAGACGCAGCAGCGTGACACGCAGTGCCTTGATTTGTGTGTCTACTCCAATGTTTGTTCGTTACACTTCTCATTTCTACGCTAGTGTAGTTGTTTTTAGAATCTTGGGAAGATGTAATTTCATCATTGCATGTTAAGGTTTCACAGGTTGCTCATTAACGTATTTTGGCGTTGTCAGCGGAACATACCTATCTGCAATTTGTATTCTTGCTAAGGCTAGACAAATAATGGCACTGATATGTGGTACATTTTTCAAAAATCATCACACCAATTAAACCAATTTCCAACTTACGGGTGTTACATTTTACAAATTTTTTTAAAATGCACAAAATTGTCAAAATTGCATTTTCTTGATTTTTTGTAATTGCTTTCTAAACATGTACATGTATTCTAACCTTTTTCAATTACAACTACGCAAAATTTCAGCTGTGTCTTCTTGAGAGCAGAAAACAATACATAAGTTCAGGGTGTCTTGTGAAGCCTCAATGCAAAGTTCTCGTATATTAACTTTTATTTTATTTCAGAAGTAAACAAAATGTTTCTAAGTGATGTGGGTAACTGGAAAGCTTGTGTCTATTTTCCAACTGTTTCGGCTCTCTGCCACATTAATTGGAAGTGTTTGTAAAGCCAAACTCCACATGTGATAGTAACTAGTGAGATAAGTGGTGTTAGTACGGTGGGCGTGTTCAGACATGGTACCTGCATGACCTTGAGTGGAATGATATTGATTGGTTGGTTACACATCAACTTTTTATGTTTCCTATTTCGAAAGGTTATGTTTCAACCTTTCGTATAATGGGGAAGGGTACTGGGTGTATTAAAACTCATGAAGTTACCATTATGTAGTTAAGAATGCTACGCAATATCGAAATAGTCATTAATTATATATAAAATGATAAATTATTATTATAGTGATTACTAATACTGGTATATACAAAATTACTATCGTAAATTTTGTATGCCAGTTTTTTTTTTAGTTCTGATTATTCATCATCACTGTTTTCATATTGTGTAGCATTCACAAGATATTACTAAATAATGTTGATGTTGCACTGTTTTAATAAATAGTTCATACTCAACTTTCCCCTTTAACTTCATTTATTATACAGATGATTTTAACTGAATTTAAAAAATGGGTTATGAAATTAGGTGCCAATCGGCTGGAAAAAATTTAAAATTTAAAAAAAATTGTGTTTTGATTGTAGGCCTACAGGTCTAGGCTATTACAATCAGTTATATTTAGTGGTGTGAGCTGGTGTAATTCAACTGGAAATGGGTATTACCTGGTTGGTGCCTCCAAACATTTCTTTTGATTATCTTACTGTAATGCTCTAAGTAAATCCAAGCTGGCTCTTCCAAATTCATATACAATTCCAACTAGTAACAAGGTCCCAGCAGGCGGTATATTTAGTTACTTCGGTCCCTTCCAGTTGGCTGTGGATTACTGTATAGTGTATAGCTTTGTTGGAGAAAGGTTCCAGTAGTCTGAATGCCAGATTGTATGAATAAGTTGTTAGATTCTATTTGTCAGGTACATGGAATCACATTGTTACATACTGGACTCAATTAATTGCTCAAAGATTAATATTGGCAATACTTAAATAAATTTCTATACAAGTGTTTAGTGTTGCTATGTTATGTGTATTGCATGCATTGATAAAGGATTGTCATGGATCATTTTGAATGGTAATTTTGTGTTATCAAATCTGTCCATACCCACGTGCTTTGGGTCAATGGCTTCTTCCAGATTTCAAGTTGGGACAAGGTAAAATGTGTGAAAATGATATATGTATGTTATTGTTAACGCATTTGTAGGGACCGGTACTATTTATTTCGGCTGTTTGATGAAAATGTTGTCTGTATATACATATGATACAATTTAGTGAATATCATCTTTGTATAATAAAACGACCTTGAAAATATTTTGAAGCAAATATTTACTGTAATACGTCTTGTTCAAACACCTCCTTAAATTGAAACATTGCTGATGCAACACTATTACTGGAATTGTAGCTGCAAGCAAAACTAGTCCCGGCTGTTGGCCTTCATTTCTCACTTGGTTTGGGCATCTACCTTTGGTAACATTATGTGTACCGGGTATGTAGTTTGCTTAGTGATATGTGTGAAAATGGCTGCTAGTGTAAAAATACCAAGTAATGAAAATCACAAATTGATTCCAGCTCGAGTATCTTTTATTCAGTAATTAAATATAAACATCTAATAGCTAGTCCTAATCTATTGTCAGTCAAAAGTCATTAATCTTATTAAATAATTCAGGTTGAAATTTTGTTGACGGCAGTTGGTAGCTTGCAGTATTAAGCCATGCAAAACTAACAGTAGGCCTATTTTAATGATATCTCGAGAATGTTCAAGATATGGAAAAAGTGATTCATTTCAGTGATTTGGTTTTTTATCAGCTAAACAATGAATCCAAAAACTTTAAAATATGGAAATTGTTACGATTGTAATTTATTTAATCAATTTAAAAATGTATAATAAATTAATTAAAGGAATGGCAATCATAACAATAACAATGTTTCATAGTTTTAAATTCATTGTTTAGTTGATAATCTTTATTTTGAATCATTTTTTCAATATCTTGAAGCGTTTTCTTAACGAGTTGGGTACCTACGTGCAAACAACGTCTGGTGTCAGTATGTAGACTGCATGTTTCAAAAGTAATAACCTTGTTTACCCCAATGAATTGTTTTGTCATGTAGCGAATCAAATGCTTTAGTAGTCCCACATCTCGTCTTGTCTAGTCGTTTATCAATCAAGTTGCGAAGTTGCGATGCTGTGTCGTACGTTTACAATATCTGCCCACAGGTGGGCATGGGCGACGCAAGGGGAGGAGTGCACTTGCCCCCTCCCTCCCCCCCCCCTGGATTTCATTAATGTTTTCAAATTTAACCGGTGAAAACAAATATGTGTTGCAAATATTCATTTCATTCGTCAGAACCTATTTCAACGTCTCAAAATCGAATCGGTTAAAAAGTGTTGAAAATTGACGAATGGATATTGCTATTTTGTCTGGCCCCCCTTGGAAAATATCCTGGCGACGCCCCTCCGTTGCACTGTGGCCAGCGATGTGAAAATATCAGCAATTGCGCCATGAATCCCCCTCACAAGTGGTATATATATATATTACCTGTTCGATTATTAGATACATTTATGTTGGTTAAAATGATTCAAAGTTGATAGAAATTGACGATTTTGAGGTAAAAGAGCAAAAAAGCGAAGTAGGCAGTGGCAAAGCAGCAAATTTGAAAACACCAACCAACAAGAGAACATTACATAACCACAAGCAAGATTATGGCACTGATAAAAGTGAGGACAGCAGAAAGAACATAATATGTCTGTCTGTATTACACCCTCATATTGACGCGACGTATAATAATTTACGTAAGTAATGATCTAAAGAAACAAGATATAACTGCCCTCTAGATAGAGGTATACCCCTTCACAGCACAGGAGTGTAGAGTGGACCCCATATTACAGCTGTCCTCTAGATAGAGCGTAGAGTGGACCCCATATAACAGCTGTCCTCTATAGATGGAGTGTAGAGTGGACCCCATATTACAGCTGTCCTCTATAGATAGAGTGTAGAGTGGACCCCATATTACAGCTGTCCTCTAGATAGAGCGTAGAGTGGACCCCATATAACAGCTGTCCTCTATAGATGGAGTGTAGAGTGGACCCCATATTACAGCTGTCCTCTATAGATAGAGTGTAGAGTGGACCCCATATTACAGCTGTCCTCTAGATAGAGCGTAGAGTGGACCCCATATAACAGATGTCCTCTACAGATGGAGTGTAGAGTGGACCCCATATTACAGCTGTCCTCTAGATAGAGCGTAGAGTGGACCCCATATTACAGCTGTCATCTAGATAGAGCGTACAGTGGACCCCATATTACAGCTGTCCTCTATAGATGGAGTGTAGAGTGGACCCCATATTACAGCTGTCCGCTATAGATAGAGTGTAGAGTGGACCCCATATTACAGCTGTCCTCTATAGATGGAGTGTAGAGTGGACCCCATATTACAGCTGTCCTCTAGATAGAGCGTAGAGTGGACCCCATGTTACAGCTGTCCTCTAGATAGAGGTATACCCCTTCACAGCTGTCCTATACGGAGTGTAGAGTGGACCCCATATTACAGCTGTCCGCTATAGATAGAGTGTAGAGTGGACCCCATATTACAGCTGTCCTCTATAGATGGAGTGTAGAGTGGACCCCATATTACAGCTGTCCTCTAGATAGAGCGTAGAGTGGACCCCATATTACAGCTGTCCTCTAGATAGAGTGTAGAGTGAACCCCATATTACAGCTGTCCTCTAGATTGAGTGTAGAGTGGACCCCATATTACAGCTGTCCTCTAGATAGAGTGTAGAGTGGACCCCATATTGCAGCTGTCCCCTATAGATGGCGTGTAGAGTCGACCCCATATTACAGCTGTCCTCTAGATAGAGTGTAGAGTGGACCCCATATTACAGCTATCCTCTAGATAGAGCGTAGAGTGGACCCCATATTACAGCTGTCATCTAGATAGAGCGTAGAGTGGACCCCATATTACAGCTGTCCTCTAGATAGAGTGTAGAGTGAACCCCATATTACAGCTGTCCTCTAGATTGAGTGTAGAGTGGACCCCATATTACAGCTGTCCTCTAGATAGAGTGTAGAGTGGACCCCATATTACAGCTGTCCCCTATAGATGGCGTGTAGAGTCGACCCCATATTACAGCTGTCCTCTAGATAGAGTGTAGAGTGGACCCCATGTTACAGCTGTCCTCTAGATAGAGTGTAGAGTGGACCCCATATTACAGCTATCCTCTAGATAGTGTGTAGAGTGGACCCCATATTACAGCTGTCCTCTAGATAGAGTGTAGAGTGGACCCCATATTACAGCTGTCCTCTATAGATGGCGTGTAGAGTGGACTCCATATTACAGCTGTCCTCTAGATAGAGTGTAGAGTGGACCCCAGGTTACAGCTGTCCTCTAGATAGAGCGTAGAGTGGACCCCATGTTACAGAGAGCGTAGAGTGGACCCCATATTACAGCTGTCCTCTAGATAGAGTGTAGAGTGGACCCCATGTTATAGCTGTCTTCTAGATAGAGCGTACAGTGGACCTCATATTACAGCTGTCCTCTAGATAGAGTGTAGAGTTGACCCCATATTACAGCTGTCCTCTAGATAGAGCGTAGAGTGGACCCCATGTTACAGCTGTCCTCTAGATAGAGTGTAGAGTGGACCCCATATTACAGCTATCCTCTAGATAGAGTGTAGAGTGGACCCCATATTACAGCTGTCCTCTATAGATGGAGTGTAGAGTGCCCCTGATCACAGCTTTAGAGAGCGTAGACCTGGATGTCTTTGTCTCCAAACCATCTTCAACGTAAGGATTATGGCAGATTTCCGTCCAGCTTACTCTATTAGAAGTTCTGAATCCGGCCAGTGTAGGAGTTGGGTTGTTGTTTTAAGCCAACCAAAGACTTGCCTGGGGCTGCATTATCCATTACTCGAAGGAAAGGATTTGGCATCCATTTCATTACAAAGAGATAACAAAAAACAGTCTAGTCAAAAAACCTTACTTTATTCGAGGTTTAATTAATTTTGTTTAAGCCTTGGGGAGTTTTCTACTTTGGATAAAGTAATTCATCAAAGTTTCGTAAAAGCTTGTCTGTGCGGTTTCAATGACAATGGAAATGGACGTGTGGCCGTTTCATGGTCTAATAGTAATACACGTAGATATTGTTACAGTGTGATGGACCTACTGATGCATCATGAGTTACTTGTTCAATCGCAGTAACATCAGGTAAGACAGACCAAGCACTTCTCCCAATTTTATCATTTATTTATTTAATTATAAATAATAATTATTTATTGTGAACTTTAATAATAACAGTAATAATTGACGCAGATTGGAAATTATAAATAATGCAATTATTATAGATACTAAGACACTACTATATCATAATTAATGCCATAAAATAATTAATTATATTATAATAACAGGTGAATATTAGGATTAAGTTAACAAGAATATTTTACTTTTTTCGTTCAACAAAAAGAGGCTTTTTGTCTCAGATCAATAATAAGTATCCCAATTGCCCTTTTTCTGTAATTATTTTTTTTGTGTTTACGGAACAACCCCAAAACTCCACTTCATATCTTAGATGAGATTCAAAGTTATCTGAATGCTGTTATAGAATTTGAAATTGATTTTATATCTGAAAGCATATAGTGGTAAAATTTAGTATGTTTGTTACTTTTTCAATATCTTTTTTTTCATTTAGTTAGATATTCATCAGTTATTGTTAAACATAAAATTCTGTAGATGGACCTTTTTATTCTTGCGTTTATCAACTTTGAGGTTTTCCCTCATGTTGCTGAAATGCTGCTACCTCTAAACTATTGGGTGATATAATAATTGCCTTATGATAGTTGTGCACGTGGTAAACCAACCAGTGACATAATTAGTATCCCCGCCAATACGTGTTACGAGGTGTTGTGCAATGCGCAATACGCAGCCCTCACAGCTTATCAAGACGTCGGATTGAATGACACGTTGTCAGAGGCAGATGGTATTAGCAGCTCAACCGTCCTGCCGAGCTCAGCCATACAGAGGATTAATGTTCCTGCTTTGTTGGTATTCACTAAGTTAGTTGTAGCGTTAATAGAGACCAGGGGTAGCCACGACCAACAGTTTCATCTCTTGCTTTGTGTTACGCCAATGGATCTTGCCTGGGGCAGTAGTATTTACAACGAGAGGAGATTAGGCGATGGACACCCCTAGGAAGTACCGCATTCAGATTTTCGCCCAGCTGGATGGATTAGGATTAGCGTTGGGTCCGATGGATTACCCCATGATCTCTCAGTACGGCCCCGAGTTACCGTAGGCCAGCGAGCACGTCATGGTAATGTCACATCTATAGAGAACCGCTCTACAGATTGGCATTGTATTGTCCCTTCCCTTTACATGGCGTTCTTACTCCATGCGCTTTCAAGTCATACGAACACACTAGTTTGTGATAGTGATTACAATAAAAGATTTGCCGAATTTGGACTCGAACCCCGAAACTCAGATGCTAATCCCCGGTGTGCGAACTGCTGTCGTAGTATAGTAATCATTGGCCGAACACTAGCCAATATATCCGTGTAATGTATTCTCTCCATGTCATACATGACATATCTATGTAACTATTTCTGTGCTTACTATTCTCGTAATTTAATCATAATTTGGATGGAATAAGTGAGTGCAAACCTGGCCAGCCAACAGTTATGGCTCAATATGTGGGTGTTGTTGAGTGGCAAGATAGCCAACAGCTATGGCTCAATATGTGGGTGTTGTTGAGTGGCAAGATAGCCAACAGCCACCCACCGAGTAGCAGGTAATGACAAATTGATGTTGTGTGTCTGTTGTGTGCAGGCCATTGAGCGGAGGGTATAGGTTTCAGCCCCAATGCTAACACTAATCCTGCTTCCAACTGAGCAGTTAATACCGGGTAATGCGGCCTTTTGACGGGACAAGACCGCTATTATCCGTCGCTGACAAGGGATCGTGGACCTCACATGGAAACTAGACCACACACCAGGTCCCAACCTGCCCTCAGTGGGACTCAAAGCCCGTACCCTCCATGCAATAGTGTAGTCCACTACAAGTAATAATATGCAATAAGATGTCCACACGCCAGGTCCCAACCTGCCCTCAGTGGGACTCAAAGCCCGTACCCTCCATGCAATAGTGTAGTCCACTACAAGTAATAATATGCAATAAGATGTCCACACACCAGGTCCCAACCTGCCCTCAGTGGGACTCAAAGCCCGTACCCTCCATGCAATAGTGTAGTCCACTACAAGTAATAATATGCAATAAGATGTCCACACACCAGGTCCCAACCTGCCCTCAGTGGGACTCAAAGCCCGTACCCTCCATGCAATAGTGTAGTCCACTACAAGTAATAATATGCAATAAGATGTCCACACACCAGGTCCCAACCTGCCCTCAGTGGGACTCAAAGCCCGTACCCTCCATGCAATAGTGTAGTCCACTACAAGTAATAATATGCAATAAGATGTCCATCCACCACGAAGAACCCCCGATTTGTGTATGTTTAAAAAAAATACTCTAAAATTATCACAAAGTAAATCAAAATATATCGTTCTTTAGAGAATTGAGTACTCTTTCTTAAGAATGTTTGTTCCCATAAATATTCCTAGTTTTTTTTTTTTTTTTTTATGTTAGGTGTGTTCCAATAACATATTACAAAACATTTGAATTACGCTGGAGAAATCCAACTTACTAACGTAAATATTAAGGCGTCGGTGTGTAGAGATGCTCAACTTGCGTGCGTGATTGTGCGTCATAGTGTGTAGAGATGCCCAACTTGCGTGCGTGATTGTGCGTCAGTGTGTAGAGATGCTCAACTTGCGTGCGTGAGTGTGCGTCAGTGTGTAGAGATGCTCAACTTGCGTGCGTGAGTGTGCGTCAGTGTGTAGAGATGCTCAACTTGCGTGCGTGAGTGTGCGTCAGTGTGTAGAGATGCTCAACTTGCGTGCGTGAGTGTGCGTCAGTGTGTAGAGATGCTCAACTTGCGTGCGTGATTGTGCGTCAGTGTGTAGAGATGCCCAACTTGCGTGCGTGATTGTGCGTCAGTGTGTAGAGATGCTCAACTTGCGTGCGTGAGTGTGCGTCAGTGTGTAGAGATGCTCAACTTGCGTGCGTGATTGTGCGTCAGTGTATAGAGATGCTCAACTTGCGTGCGTGATTGTGTGTCAGTGTGTAGAGATGCTCAACTTGCGTGCGTGATTGTGCGTCAGTGTGTAGAGATGCTCAACTTGCGTGCGTGATTGTGCGTCAGTGTGTAGAGATGCTCAACTTGCGTGCGTGATTGTGCGTCAGTGTGTATAGAGATGCTCAACTTGCGTGCGTGATTGTGCGTCAGTGTGTAGAGATGCTCAACTTGCGTGCGTGATTGTGCGTCAGTGTGTAGAGATGCTCAACTTGCGTGCGTGAGTGTGCGTCAGTGTGTATAGAGATGCTCAACTTGCGTGCGTGATTGTGCGTCAGTGTGTAGAGATGCTCAACTTGCGTGCGTGATTGTGCGTCAGTGTGTAGAGATGCTCAACTTGCGTGCGTGAGTGTGCGTCAGTGTGTAGAGATGCTCAACTTGCGTGCTACAGTGTGTAGAGATGCTCAACTTGCGTGCGTGATTGTGCGTCAGTGTGTAGAGATGCTCAACTTGCGTGCGTGAGTGTGCGTCAGTGTGTAGAGATGCTCAACTGGCGTGCGTGATTGTGCGTCAGTGTGTAGAGATGCTCAACTTGCGTGCGTGAGTGTGCGTCAGTGTGTAGAGATGCTCAACTTGCGTGCGTGATTGTGCGTCAGTGTGTAGAGATGCTCAACTTGCGTGCGTGAGTGTGCGTCAGTGTGTAGAGATGCTCAACTTGCGTGCGTCAGTGTGTATAGAGATGCTCAACTTGCGTGCGTGAGTGTGCGTCAGTGTGTAGAGATGCTCAACTTGCGTGCGTGAGTGTGCGTCTGTGTGTAGAGATGCTCAACTTGCGTGCGTGAGTGTGCGTCAGTGTGTAGAGATGCTCAACTTGCGTGCGTCAGTGTGCGTCAGTGTGTAGAGATGCTCAACTTGCGTGCGTCAGTGTGTATAGAGATGCTCAACTTGCGTGCGTGAGTGTGCGTCAGTGTGTAGAGATGCTCAACTTGCGTGCGTGATTGTGCGTCAGTGTGTATAGAGATGCTCAACTTGCGTGCGTCAGTGTGTAGAGATGCTCAACTTGCGTGCGTGAGTGTGCGCCAGCGTGTATAGAGATGCTCAACTTGCGTGCGTCAGTGTGTAGAGATGCTCAACTTGCGTGCGTCAGTGTGTATAGAGATGCTCAACTTGCGCGTTGAATTCAAAAACTTTTTTTGAATACCTACTCAGAAAGTAATTCTAGAAATCATGGGATATACTTCAATAGTTTCATGTGCGGGAACCACAAAGGAGTGTTCGGAGCCAGTGGTAAACCTTCCGGCCGAAGAAGAGCTTTGCAGGCGCACCCTTAAATAAAATGGCTTCAATTTAGAATAATGGGGAAATAGAAATAAAATAAGTCCCGCATTGTTTTAAATCCCTTTCCCTGGTTTTTACTCAGCTGGACACTGGTAACGTAGATTTCCTTTGAAGCCAGCTATGCCACCAATATGTTAAAAGTGTATTCGGGCTGTCCCCTATCTAATTACTTTCCTTTATTTCCTCGTAAGCCAGTGGGCTGCCCACAGGCTGCCGACATTCGCAATGCTGTCTTGCGTCGCTCGCACCTCGTGTTAATAGAGATTCCCGCAGCTTAATTACTCTCATATATTTTTCGTTTGCCGCCTCCAGGCTTCAAAGGAACAGCTAAAAATGTAAAAAGCCCTTCGTTGCCCTGTCTTATTTGCTACAGTGTCGACAACGCTCAGGGGCATTTTCATCTGCTGCATGAATCCTATATCCAAATGTGCCATGCAGGCGGCTTAGGGCTTACCCTGCTTATCTTCGCCTGTGAGACCCAGGAAAGTAATTCGCGATATGGGGCTTTGCTGGGTACAGCCTGACGCGAAAATATCGACATTCACCACTTTGGAGGGCACAACTATAGGAATAATGTACGGTTCAACTATCAGATTGTCTGGAACCATCGACATCGCATCTACGTCTCTATCACTCTCTCTTTACTGTAGATGTTGCTTTACTGCTTTACTGCTCTATGCTGTTGAAGAAAAATTGTGCACTATAATTTGATGATGTGTAAATAATTACAATACATCTGTTTATATACCCAGTTACAAGAATGGATTTCAAGTGTGGGACATTTCTACTATGTATTATGTGCTTCGATGCAATTACGGCCACCATTTACACGTATACCAGTATCATATAGATAGATTCAAGTCAACTTCCAAAGTTAATAAACCCAGCCCGAACCGGGAATCGAACCCTGAACCTTCCATTGGAATCAGGAAGAAACCGACTAAATGAACCATCGATATGTTCAATTTTTATATTTCACATTTTCTCGTGATTGAATCCAGTCTATTATTGAACCCGACTCTATAGTCCGCCCAGTGTCAGGGAGAGCATTCATGCAAGACGCTTCTATTCACAGGGATCAAGTAGCGGATATCAGAGTGGAGAGGCGATCAACTCAAGATCGTTCGTTATCACTATTTAGTTTACTAGAGGTAGCTCAGTGATAAGACGCGAGACTCAAATTCGGGAAGTCGCCGATTCGATTCCGGCAATCGGAAATCCTGACTGAAGTTTCTTCCTAGGTTTTCCTCAGTAGTGAAGGCGAATACTGAGATTGAGTCCTACTACCATACTACCATATCAAGTAAAGCCGGGGTGTACACCCTTTACAACAGGTATCCCTAAGAAATATTATTAATTATTATTACCGTGAGGATAGCTATTGTCGAACTTGTTAGCGTCGACTGGGAATCGAACCCTGGTCCTCTGGTACGGCCGCAAGACCCGGGTTTGTTTCTCGGTGGGGGTAAACTATTGTCAATTGCTATCATTTCACAAGCTGGCTATAGCTTAAAACGTGTGTAATTATTCTATTATCATTCCCCAGTGTGTTGGCCATGTATTGATGTAGCGTTGTTATAGCAGTGCAGGGGGGGGGGGGGGGGGGGGGCACTAGAAGGGGCTCTGACCCCTCAATCTCATCACACTAATCGATGCAGCTGTAGTCAATGACAAATTAACACCCCCCATTCAAGTTTGTATTAGTTTAGATTTAAGTGCTCACACTAAATTAATCTGTGTTCCAATTGTTCCTAAAATGGAATTAGTTATAGATAGGTCTCTTTTTTTGTTTTTTAATGTTTTAATGGATTAATGTTACGATTAGGGTTTTAACGGGTAGGAAAAGACCCGGAAAGATTGATAAACAATCCCGGATTTTTGTTTTTTCCCCAAGGGCTAGGAAAAATAATTCAAAACAAAATTTGAATACATTATAACATAAGGAGAGTTTATATTATGGGAAAACTTAAAAAATGTAAATTATGGTTATTTTATTAGTATTATTATTTATTATTCAACATCAGAGTAAATTGCATCGTATAAACGCTACACAGTACAGGTATAATGCTGAAAGGAGGTAGAAAGCGGAACCACGTTCCAAGCACCTAAAGTGTCCTGAAACCTTCCAGAGTTAATCTAAATCTAAAGTTAATCGATAGTGTTCACTGATAATATTAGTCTTAGGTACTGAGTGATGTAATGTGAGTCGAATGAGTGAAGGTTAGCATGAGGGTGTCGTGCAGTTTGAATGCGAGTAACGAGTTGGTTGCATGGGTCTGGTTGAACAAAATGTGACAATAGGTGGAAGCGAGGATATATAGGGGAGCGCTCCAAAACAAAATGGCAGTTTCACCAGCTTCATATCAGCACTGATATTGGTAAGGCCCACATAGAAGTCCTATGAAAAGAACTTACAAGTTTGTTCGGGTTATTTCAATCTCCACAAAGAAAGCTCCCATAGAAAAACGTAGCCAAGTCTGCGTTAAAAATCATTTTATTTAAGAGGTGTCAAAATTCGGTTAAGTCCATTGAATACGAAACATTTATATACCTTATAAAACTCATTTGCTTATTATTTTGAAATTTATTTACGGAAAACATGGATTGGTGCATTTTTTTTAAGATGTGGTTTTGGAACATAACATAACGATTCTGTATTAGTTACTACACTGAGGGTCACATATGAAATGAGATTCCTGAATAAATTTATCCGCACCTGGTAGGCTATATTGTAGTTACAAAAACAAATTCTGCGAACTGAACGTTTCAATTGCCTTCTTTGTTGCATTCAGTGGGGGTAGCGGGTTGATATTTGATTACATCAAAATCTTCTCAAGAATTGAATTGACAGAAATTGCGCTGTATAGCCAATTTGTTTCGATAACCCTTCGATATCAATAGCAGTATTCTCTTCTATTTTATAAGATTATTCAAAATCGATTTTTTAAATGGTTCGAACTACGAGTTTAATGAGTGATATCACAGGTTTTCACTTCAAATAACATGAAATACGCATTCATTATTAATTTGTAAGATATTACACAGATTCTTTTTGATTGATAATGTATAATAAATATTACTCGAACCCAGCTATGTTCATTGAGTTTCAAGCAAGTTTCAAAAGCACTTTGGCTTCGCCTTTGTTATCAACTTCGATGTTTAAGCTGAACTGCGCTTCATTCAGTCGGTGCCAATCCGACATAGAACATAATGGGCACAGATGGAACCCGTTTGTTAAATCGAATAAACTGCTGTTTGGTTTCTTCAATGCATTGTGTAATTATTATTGATCGATATATTATACGTACCTTTTCATGACAGCAGAACCAAACTGTGATAGTTGTGATTGACACGGCTTATTTTATTCACGTCCAAGTGCAATACGTCTCTAAGTTTCCCGTGGCCGTAATTAACTGTGCGTATTTTAAAAATGTAACTAAATACAGTAGTAAATACACCGACGGGTTTTCGTTCAATTAGGTAAGTTTTAGATGATTGTTGGGATACCCTTTTTAATTTATGGTTCTTCAATCAGAATTCCGCTAATTTCACGTGCTTATATCTTGGAAACCAGTGAATTAATTTGCATTAAACTTTATAAGCTTTGTCGGGTGGGTTATCCAAACAAATTAGGCTACCGCCAGCATTATGAGATCTCACGTTGTTGAGATATCACTAGCTGAACAGTGCGTTCAGTTGATTAGTAAATGTTATACAAGCGTATACTTGGCTGTGATCAACGGATACTCATCTGGATTCGAAATTAGGTTAGTAACTTCAAGCATAATGTCCCTTTCAAATTAGGCTAGCTTAAGTCAAGTGTGAGAGAAAGAAGCTAAGTTTGTTTCAAGTAAAAATATTGCCAAATCCATACTTTAACATTTTGTTTAACTTTTTTCAATTTATTTCAAGACAAAACACTATTTACATTTTGTGTAGGTAGCAAGTGCCAGGAACAGTGAGCGTAGGTGAGACAACCACGAATAATTCGTAGAACTTGTTCGTGGCTGCCTCATTCATTACATTCTCATCTTGACTTTGATAAAAGCTAGTCTTCAAAATTAAAAATTCTAAAATAAATACGGACACTAAAGATACAACACATTTCTGTAACAAATGGTGATGTGGAAAGACGATTATCAAATGTAAAAACAAAGTCAACTAAGGAACAAGCGAAACGCGTGCTGGTAAAGTGAATGTTACAGTCCACGAGGCGTCGCGACGTCTTTGAGTGTGACAGCTCGACTGGAATGCAATGCGACTGTAGCCCAGGTTGTAAGTGGTATTGACACAAGGCGGTCACACCAACACCTAACCTAGGTAACATTTCGTCTCGTATATCATCGCCGTGTTTGAGAATTTCACATAGTTGTTGACTTAGGTGAGCCAATATTTCCGCAAGCTTGCTAGTTGCTACTGACGGGTGACGGGTGACGGGTGACCGGTGTGTGCTCGTGAGCATGTTCTTCACACGCTGTGGTGTTTCTATGCAAACACTAGTATGTCGGGCGTATCGACACAGACCCTCGACTTAGCAGCTGCCGGGCAACATTCGGGGGTCAACTAACAGCCAGGTCGACGACCCACCATTGGGGGAGTAATCGTATTTAACATTTCAACTGATCGTAAAAAACTTGTTTTAATTATTACATCCTTACAAAAAACAGTTTACACAAATCAAATCAAAAGATAATACGAACTGAAGAACAATATCGCGTCACTCGGCTGTAGCTACTGGTATAAATATGTCATTCATAGCATTCTAGCTTGTTTACCTGAGATATTTTTTAATTAATGATATTAGAGATAAAAGTGTTGCGAGTCAGTGAGCTTGAAGAAGAGAATAATGAGAACCATCCAATTAGATTGAGAGAAATCCCAGATGAAAGTCTTTCCACCCAACAACATGAAAACAAACTGAATCCCTCGCGTTTATACACTCGTAACACTATACGAGGTTTATTTTATATGGAATAATTCAGAAGAAAAATGTTTTTTAAATAAAATAAAATAACTCAGTTTACTGTCCGTCTATTCAGCTGCAACAATAGATTTTCAGTGGGGTGCGTCATATCGTAGAAGAGTACCTCGTTGCTAACGCTATAGTCACCGTTTATCTATCGTATTGATAGGTTATTGGCCGAATCAAAGTTGGATTAAATCCACATGCCAAATATTTTTACATGCATTGCAATTTCCGTAAATGCTCTAATAATATTCTTTCAGTTTCAGGTAAAATAACCTCGCTTCAAACTTTGATAAATTGACTGAATGTTCCTTTGTTATTGTGAAGGTCCGTTCGATAATACAGCCCAGCCCGGTTGCTCTTATTCCGGATTATCAATGCCGAACAAAATGATCAATGTTATTTTTTGCGAATTAATAATGAAATAATTGATATTTCTAAATATATTGTATCGCGCCGGGAATTAGTTGCAAGTGTTGTAATAATAGTGACCAAGCCCGAGTGGCAATAATCTCTGTGAGTTGTTTGCGGCCGGCAAGACTAGTCAAGACGTGTTAAGAAGTGCTCAATCATCAACACACAACGACCACTAGGCCGCAGGCTAGCCCTGTGTTGTCCAATAGGCTAATCCTTTTAAGCTCAAGTTACCTCTGCATTATCATACATAGCATAGCAAACATTGACATGTGTTGAGGTACCTTGCAAGACTCCGAAGCTTTTATTTCTAATAAACTCGTATTTGTTTTGTTTTGTAATGTAATTTTATTTAATTAGTGAATTAAAACGTCTCATAAGTTAATTTATGAATAAAATATTACGTATGTTATTAAAGCATATTGGAGTTCCAGCCAATAGATGACTCGCTCCGCTCGCGCCTGTATGATCCTTGTTTGGATAGGCTGGAACCAAATTAGCCCCGGATGCTAAAGAGCTGCTCTTCTCTATGTACACACATTAAAGGATTTTTTATTTTCTGTCAATGTAAACATTGTTATGTCCCCTAATGTTTTCTTTATGACTCCTAAATGTGCTCCTCGATATTCCCATAAGGTGATTTGCATACTAGCCTCAGCATGCGGGAACAAGCTCATTGGATCACTGGCTGTCATTGCGAACAATACATCTATGGTATCTCCGTCAATTGTATTTGTAAATTACATTCGCTGACATTTTAAAAAATGTAACTGTTTTTTCATATTCTTAAAATGCAATTTAAAACCAACATTATGATAGAATGCAGATATATATATTATTATTCTGTTGGTTAAATTAATAATTAAATATATTATTATTATTAATTAATTAAATTATATAAATTATTATATATTTCGGCCTATTAAAAACGTAATGCACCATTTGTTGCATTTGGATAACGTGTATAATCCAAACTATTCTTTCGTAACCTATAATAAAACATACCTAAATTTGCATTGGTAGTCTATAAGAACTGATTTTCAGTGGAGGAGATCAATTATGCTATTGAATGCAGTATCAGTCAGATTCTAGGGATGTTGTGCTGAACAAAACAGCGGGGGGGGGGGGGGGTTGTTGTTCCTACAACGCAGACGTTATTAATGAGCTCGTTCCGTCATGCTCGGTGGTTAGATCACTTTACCCGGCTCCTCCACCAACGCTCGCATTATGCTTCATTCTCTCATAAACAACAACAACAACAACAACAACAACAACAACAACAACAACAACAACAACAACAACAACAACAACAACAACATCAATATAGGTGAAACGTTACCCCTACCGGTCAATACTTGTCTATGGTAAAGCTTTATCACTTCACAGTATTGTGTATGTTATGTGAGGACATGACAATTAATTAAGTTATAGGCTTAACTTCAGTAGTTTACTTAATTGGAATAATTGTTCACTTGTTTCCGTATATGGGAAGGGGTACTTATTTAGCTAATGAAATAATAAATAGTATGATAATGTCTGTAATGTGAGCTAGGCTAATCAAATGGATTGAGTGCCCGTAGCGTAGATACAGTGAAAGTTGTCCTGAACATTGACGACATCTATTCGTTCGCCTTAGGTTATCCAGTAGACGTACCTGGTACGCGTATCAATTATGCTAATTCACCGACCCACGAGGCAAGAAACCATTAATTGAATTAGGAATCCGTGCTCATATTTTTATTTCCCTCTCCCAGACACCTCGGTATAGTGATTTAATGTAATCGGGTCCCAGTGAAATAATAATCTAATTTCTTTTCCTCGTGGTTGAGATCTCCCCCCTCCGCCCCCTCCCCCTCTAGCATGCGCGCACACAGAGCAAGGTGTTTGTCTTAATCAAGCAAGAAGCCCCACAATCGCCCGCAAAGCGGTAGCAATTACATCGGCTGAAAACACAATCGTTAAAATCGCTCACTTTAAGTTTGGAAAAGAAATCGTTTTTGATTAATTAAATGAAAATGGAAGTTCGGCTAACGGTTCTTATTTCCGTGATGTGCATTGTGCAACTGTTGAGAGCCGTAGTATGGTGGCTCATGCAAATACGTACGTGGGTTCGAATGCCACGGTATAACTTGGCCGCGGTCGATTAGGCGTAGGTCTAAAGCTTCGTTCGCCTGTCTTATACTGGGTCTTACACATATATACACATATATTTTATGGATATTATAAGATGGACTGCACTCAAACCCAAAGCTGCTTTTGCCGTCTGGATCTATTGAACTAAGTTGTCGTCTGTTTTGAAATGAGTAAGTTCCGTGGCTCAGAGCTCGATCCCAATTTGGGGCAAACTTGTATTATATTCCTGTTTCTGGTTTAGCGACAGCAGGTCTATTATAATCTTACGTGACGGTACCATATCTCACAGGCGCCGCAGGAAATAGGTTCAGAAGGAGTTTGTCGCTTTGAATGTTGAAGCCTCTCTGCACAGTTCGTATTGTCAGCATATATATAGGTCTGACTCTGAACCCCACAGAAATGTGGTGTATTTAAATACGGTCAGATAATTATTGCCAGTAATCGTTAATTATTAAAACAATAACGATTATAAGTCAATATACGTAATTATTATTATTTATTTATATCCAACAACAGAATGTATCATTCCAGATACAATTGGATTTACTATATAATCGTTCGAAAGATGTAGGATTACGGAAGAGTATCCAGTAACCATACGTCCGAGTACAATTACCACTAATCTATTGTCTGCAATATTTGCTACTCTTCTCGTCTCCGTCAATAGACTTACATATTTTTACCTGTATGACGTATACAAGTTACCTGTTCTTCCTTATTATAATCTGATTGTTTGTTTAGGCTGTATGTCCACACTCCACAGTCCGCCTACCCTGATGAGGAATCTCCGATTTCGTTCAGTTAAAATTGCTGCAAAATGCTTTAAAACTGTCACAAAGTAAACAAAAATATGTCATCCCCAGACTGTTAACGGAATGTCCAAAAGATGTCATATAACACTCAATAATACGAGTATAAAGACGTGACTGCGGCTGGTCGGAACTGAGTCTATAACCACTGTTTTCGGTTACCGCTTCGTAACCAGTGGAAGTTCATTGTCGCCCTAGATTTTAGGGTCAGTGAAAATTTTTTAATTTAGTTTAGCCCCTTTAAAACGTCGACTGTTTAGTCGGGTAGTGTAGTACTAAGGTAGGTAGTTGTATGTTGTATGTACAGAGGGCAGATGCTCCCGTAACGTGGCTCGTATTACACGCTTGTTGGACATACGGAAGGGCGGCTTTGTTGCATTTGCCTCTCTTTCACTGAGCTAATTGGCGAGAGGGCGCCCCACCCATTGAACCGTTCATTATTGGACGCCAGTTAAACATCCTTTGTTTGACTGGTTGGCGTGTTATTGCCCGTCAACTTTATAAGTACATCAATTTAATTGAGTTATTTAGCAACTAAATAATAATTGCCATTGGATTTGGTCTTTGCGTACATAAGCCTGATATGCAACAGGGCGGGGCTAAACTGCGACGGCTAACATCTCGTGTAACATCGTGTATTGCAAATGTTAGATTTGAAAACATTGAAGTAAGCTTTCCCTGCCACCATACAATGGTTTTATATCAGTCCATGATTCAATTTGTCTTTCCATTAATTGTGTTTCTGTTGTTCTTGAGGAAGTTTGCCACTGGTCATAGTTATATTATTGTGTTCTGTTTCATAGGTCGAAAATGATACCGCATAAAATTAACGTATCGACGCAGTACAGCTATATCTAATGTGAATGGGAATATCAATTTGGTTTTGTAAGAATTAAAATCGGGGTGAAAACTATTTTGATCATTGTAATCAGTACTATTTATATTTTGGGCAGTTATTGCTATCACAAAATAATAAACATATCTACCATAAATTTTTATCACACAGTGTTCGAAACAATTGACCTCACCATCCACGTGTTCAATATTGTGCAGTAGCACTTCCGCCTTACAACTCCCACAGCTTCTAGAACATAAACAAGATAATCCTCGTTCATCGTTTGATCTAAACAAAGTAGATGAAGCCTACTTGAAACCCGATTTACAGAATCAAAACTTAGCTAGAATTACAATTTATTTGATTTAGCAATCTAGCCTGCCGGAAAGAACCCTTATAAAATCAATGTAATTATATTGTGTTATTCAACTGTGGTAGGCGGCTGAGTAAAACAAACAGGCTAGAGGGTTGGGGGTTGGGGCACACAATAGGTCGCTGCTCACTGCTATGCACTATTCATGTTTCAATTAGCGGCAGTGATCGGCTCAGAATCGACCATGGTGGTGCTGTGGTGTTCTCCCCTAATCTCAGCGGGAAGACTGACGACTGCTCGACGAATGATTGCTGCATATCAAGAGCTCGCAGGCTTCCTTTGAATCCCCTGTCGGACACATCCATATGGTAATGTGGGCACCCACACTAAACAACACAATCCAGGCTTCCTGTCAGACACCCACACGGATCATCTGGACACCCACACTAAACAACACAATCCAGGCTTCCTGTCAGACACCCACACGGATCATCTGGACACCCACACTAAACAACACAATCCAGGCTTCCTGTCAGACACCCACACGGATCATCTGGACACCCACACTAAACAACACAATCCAGGCTGCCTGTAAGACACCCACACGGATCATCTGGACACCCACACTAAACAACACAATCCAGGCTTCCTGTCAGACACCCACACTAAACAACACAATCCAGGCTTCCTGTCAGACACCCACACGGATCATCTGGACACCCACACTAAACAACACAATCCAGGCTGTTCCTTTGAACCGCACTAGCTCTCTGGAGAACACCCACACTCAGATCTTTAAAATGTCATTATATAGCTAATTGCTAAATAGATTGTTGGACTTGTAGATTAATATCGTAGTCTATGTTAGTTGAGGTAACTCGCCCATGTTAGTGGAGTGGTGCACCTCGCGTTCTGAGCTACATTCTCTCTATATACACTTGTTGCAACTTTACAAATCGCATCGAACTAAGCTATAATATGTTAGATCAAATGCACAAAGAGTAACAGTCTCAAACTTGTATGCATTTAGTTTCAATTAAGCTAACTGATTATGAATTATTTTCAAAAATAAAAATCGTAACAATAATTATAATATTTGGAGAATTTTTTAATTCATTGCTTAGCTGGTACAACACCACATTCCGCGTAGTCTCGCTACTAATATCTCGAGGCGTTCTCATGCAAGGCATCAAATGGTTTCATATTGCGAGCTACCCTCGTTATACATGACTAACACTGTAATTTTGTCTGGGGTATTATAGGCTTGAAGGATTCTCATTAAAAACTGATACTGAGTAGTAGTTTTTACCGCCTTAAATTCAACGGATTCAACGTATAAAAAATTTAACCGTGTAATGCGAACATTACATACCTATTTTCGGAGCCACTGTGAGTTTTAAAACATAATGCTAAACTCCAGAAGTTTTTCATGTATTTAATTAAGTGATAATCCATAAAAGGCACATTGTAGCGTCTAATCGCCGTACACCTTTTAAATGCTACTTGTACTGTCAAGAACAATTTTAATTATAATTAAAAAATTATAACCGAGAACAACAATCTTGGAAGCGGGGGTTCAACATTATTATATATTATCGTAAGGAGGATTTTGTAGAATGAGGACAATCAAGTTTTTATAACAATTATGTCTAATAGTAAAAGAGGAATCAAATTGTTTTTATGAAATATTCTGCGAGAAGAAGGAATCTGCCCAAGTGCCAATGAGAACACGACTACCCACTTAACAGCCGTACTTCGGATATCGTCTTGCTGGATCGGATTATACACGGCTGGTAAATTGATTTTACATTTAGATTATACTTTATTTTATAATGTTGATATTTTATGGTCTGACATTCAAAGGTCAGTAAATATAAAATTGATCTAAATAAGCTATTTTGTGTAAGAGTAATTTTCGCTTCGTCGTCAAAAACTGCTTCCACATTTTCATAGTATAGACTAATATTTTCAGCGTTAAAACTAATGCTCTCTATTAGCACTTATCATTGTTGTTGGTTTAATATTGACTTGTAGACACAGGTTATTATAACACAATTTATTCTTTCATGAGATTGACGATAAATAATAAGATTACAGAGAAACACAAGTGTACTATACAATTACTTACAGATTAAATCACATACGTTGAACAATTGTTCAATGTCATATACAAAATCTTTGAAAACGTCTGTAGGTGTTACATCGCATCGCATTCACCGGATGTGAAGACTATAATATGGTATGAGGAACGGTATGAGGAATTAATTTAGTGCCGATAACATAAGGAGTGTCAACAAGGATTTGTTAACATTTCAAAGCTATATCTTGTATGGAAGGAAAAGGGTTGGGGGTATATGGTATATATTGATTCTAGCTGCAAGTTCGCATTCCACAGTCCCAGAGGCAAAGTCACAAATAAGTTTGTTGCCCATTGAAACAAGTTCTGCATCAACTTCCAACGCACATCACATAATCACACAATCATACATTGAAATAGAATGGAATTTGTACAAATATCGACCTACATAAACATAGAACGAACGGACGTTTACGCGACCTCGAGATCCGATGACTCTTCGGGGTCGCTGAGTCGGAGAGCTTCGGAAGGCTTCCGACATAAAGCCGCCTCTTCTTCCTGCATCTTGCGCAGTCGTTCCTGTTCCTCCCGCTTCTGTTTGCGCCACTTGGCTCGACGGTTCTTGAACCATACCTGAAAGCAAGAATAGAGACAGTTAGAGGTTGGCCCGAGCTTCTGTTGGCGCCACTTGGCTTGAACCACACCTGCCTCTAGAGGTATAGAGGGTGACATGGTTAATTGTTTGCGTCACGGCTTGAACCACACCTGCCTCTAGAGGTATAGAGGGTGACATGGTTAATTGTTTGCGTCACGGCTTGAACCACACCTGCCTCTAGAAGTACAGAGTGAGACGTGGTTAGCTGTTTGCGTCACGGCTTGAACCACACCTGCCTCTAGAGGTATAGAGGGTGACATGGTTAATTGTTTGCGTCACGGCTTGAACCACACCTGCCTCTAGAGGTATAGAGGGTGACATGGTTAATTGTTTGCGTCACGGCTTGAACCACACCTGCCTCTAGAGGTATAGAGGGTGACATGGTTAATTGTTTGCGTCACGGCTTGAACCACACCTGCCTCTAGAGGTATAGAGGGTGACATGGTTAATTGTTTGCGTCACGGCTTGAACCACACCTGCCTCTAGAGGTATAGAGGGTGACATGGTTAATTGTTTGCGTCACGGCTTGAACCACACCTGCCTCTAGAGGTATAGAGGGTGACATGGTTAATTGTTTGCGTCACGACTTGACATGAACCACATCATTACATTGCATTGTCAGCCACCGGCTACTGCTACTGTAACATAACGTGTACAGTTATTCGCGAACCTGGAAGGCGCTCTCGCTTTGCCATTTTAATGATCAAGAGTAATAACGACAACAGCGATGTTGTCTGCCCCCTCGT
Source organism: Isoperla grammatica (assembly GCA_945910005.1). NCBI lineage: Eukaryota > Metazoa > Arthropoda > Insecta > Plecoptera > Perlodidae > Isoperla > Isoperla grammatica. The sequence continues at coordinate 6,215,265 of OX246746.1, read as the reverse complement.
ACACTGGTACAGGCTGCATAAATCACAGCAACTAAAATGCAATTAATTCTAAAATGTGAAATAATAATGATGTTCTCTCTACTTTGATGGATGTCACAATTAACCCGAAGCATAGCAAGCATTTGTTTTGATTTAATTAGTTAAAACAATAAAACAAAGCTCGCCTGCAGCATCGCTAGGTTATGTAGGCAAGAGAGATTGAATCTGTGATGCCTTGATGCGCTCGGGACAGGCGTAGCAACCAATCACCAACACAATACCCCGCGTAAATTGGCTTGAGAAGTCAAGAGGGCTCGACGCGCGGGGTGCCAGTGTCACTACCAGCCAGAAAGCCTCTTGACTACAGCACAAATTAAATTATACTTCGTGTATGGTAATTTTTAATGTTTTAATTATGCACTTTGTAATAGCGGAAGGATAGCGGAGTAGAATCAAACCTAAGATGAGAGATGAGTATATTTGGCGAGTTTAAAATTACTTGAGCAGGGTTTCGAGGTTTTATTACAGTAAGATGCAGTACTTTTCTTCTACGTACAACTTTGAATGCTCACATTCACATCCAACTGCGTGAATTGATAACATATGACAGTTGACCTACCCTTTACGTTGAACTCCTGATTTATGTCGGTTAAATTTGTTTTAAAATTTGCAAAAAGTTGTCCAAAATAATATGTATTCCCCTGGATGATTTAATGCTCTTTCTTATAAATGATTCCCTGTTCGAATAACTATTTCTGTTTTCCAAATGAACTTACATAATTGTGAAATGGGTTGTTGCAACAACACATGATAAATGAAAATATTCATTGAAACAAGAAGCAAACACAAGAAAAACAGAATTCCTATAGGGAGTGACTTATTTTTGTTTAATTTTTGACAATTTGAAAGGAATTTTTACGGACTTAAATCGAGGGTTCCGCAAGGTAAGTCGACATACAGAAATTGTTTCTTGCATCGTGGTTGTACTCTCTCTCTCATATACGCACTTTATTCATCGTCTCATGTAATTAATAGCTGCAAGATACCTCTATGATGATGCTATGTCGATGAGTGGCGCAGATACCTCGATGATGATGATGCTATGTCGATGAGTGGCGCAGATACCTCGATGATGATGCTGTGTCGATGAGTGGCGCAGATACCTCGATGATGATGCTGTGTCGATGAGTGGCGCAGATACTTCTATGATGAGGCTATGTCGATGAGTGGCGCAGATACCTCGATGATGATGCTATGTCGATGAGTGGCGCACATACCTCGATGATGATGCTGTGTCGATGAGTGGCGCAGATACCTCGATGATGATGCTGTGTCGATGAGTGGCGCACATACCTCGATGATGATGCTGTGTCGATGAGTGGCGCACATACCTCGATGATGATGCTGTGTCGATGAGTGGCGCAGATACCTCTATGATGATGCTATATCGATGAGTGGCGCAGATACCTCGATGATGATGCTATGTCGATGAGTGGCGCACATACCTCGATGATGATGCTATGTCGATGAGTGGCGCACATACCTCGATGATGAGGCTATGTCGACGAGTGGCGCAGATGCATCGATGATGAGGCTGTCGATGAGTGGCGCACATACCTCGATGCTGATGCTATGTCGATGAGTGGCGCAGATACCTCTATGATGATGCTATATCGATGAGTGGCGCAGATACCGCGATGACGAGGCTATGTCGATGAGTGGCGCACATGTACATCGATCAAATGCATCTCTATCACGGGACTGCATCAGTGGTTTGCCGCACCGTCACCGTTGACCGCTGATGATCAAACAATCCCCACAGGAGGTTTACATGTTGAGATGTCTCTGGGCCCGGGAGACGCGGGCTCTTGTAGTGGCCCCCCTACCCCTCGGTATACGAGCCATAGTCCGGACTCAGTTGTCCGAGGTTTTCCTCACCCATCAGTCACTATCCCCCCCTCCTCCCTCTCCTCTACTCTGAAGGGAACTGTTTTAGCCGAAGCTTCCATGTCTGCATGGAATTACAATCACAGATGTGAGTATTGACATGGTTCAGTGGCTTGTAGGCTTAGTCAATTGCTCGACAACATCAGCTGGCTGCATATTCAGAGGATGGACTAACAAACATCCACGCCATACGCAGGATTATGACCTGTCCTGTATATGCGACGTACATATCCTTGTAATCAGTGGCGCATTATTAGTTTTGATAGTGGAGAGTTATCTCAGGATATGTGAGCTGTGCGGGTCGAAAATATGTTATCCGTGACCGCCAAATTAAAACTCAATCCGCACCCGCAACCCGTAATACTTTCTTGGTTTTCTGTAATGCTTGTGTAAACGAGATAATATGTTGCTGTAATCTTCGTATAAATCGTGTATAAATCGTGTATACATTTGTATTCATGCCATATCTGATAATATTTCTATATTTCTTTATCATACTTTTATTGAGTAGAACAACGAATTAAAAACATTGCACATTTTTTTTTCAAAAATTGTGACAAATTCCGATTTTCATTAACCCGCACACATAAAATGAGCAACCCGCATCCTACCCGCAACCTCAACTTAAGACGTATTTTACCCGCCACTCGCAACCATCAAATGCAGGTTTTGATCTATTCAAATTGCGGGCGACGTTTTCTTACACCCACCGATTGATTTATTCTTCAAAATGAGCTTTATTAACGTGCATGTTCCACAACTAATATGACAAAACAAAAATTGTGCGTTCAAAAATATTAATATTTTACAAAATGAAAGTTAATTTATACAGAAACCATATCAAAACGGTAACGTCAATTGGAAAATGCTGCTTATGCTCCTGTTTCCCCCTATGATCGTCAACCCTAAGTGTCAGCAATGAAGATATCCCCTCGGTTGATAAGTGGAGGGTTTGTTGTCAGATCTCTTGGTGACGACGTATGGCTTCACTGAATGGTCTTGTGTTCTCCACTCCCCCGCTACCCCATGCCACAGTCTAATAACTACCGCCTATTACTATATCAGTATCCAACCACATGATGTCCACAACAACAACACGTCGCGTTCCGTCGCGTTTACAAGCAATACAATGTGAGCTGTAACGTTCTCAGAAGAGACGGTCGCTCCACGCGGTCTATTTCAACGGAATTCGCCGCGGCACCTGCTTGTTAGTGTCCACTGCATCGTGTGCACCAGCCTTGCCTAAACTGTGACTAGACAAGGCCTGCCAACAGACGCGCTGATACTATTACTACAATACCGGAGGCATGAGAACGAGATGGAACTAAATTAAGATTGGTACTTGTCACATACATCACTTCACTATTACATAATCCATAATATTAGGTTACATAATTCACAGTTAGTTATACCGCAATAACAAACGTTGACTGTTTACTAACGGTATTGCAAGCACCAAGTATCAATACAATATGATATAATCATGCATGCTACAATGCATAATACCGCCAGGTGGCTGTATCTGTGTGTGATATTGCTCTACTAGAGTGCGCCACTGGTCCTGGTGCATGACAGTACGCCACTGGGATGCTGGGAATGGGCCGTGTGTGTGGAGAAGAGATCTCCCTAGTCTCTGTATCAGATCCCTCGTTATGAAAACAGTCGCTCGATTTGCTAAATCAACTAAACTGCTTTGCTTCTTATATTTATATTACCGAGATCGCTGGGGCGAGTGGGACGGATTCAAGAATATTCAATGTGCTACAATAGAAACGCAGCAGTTAACAGAAGAAAGTTAAAAAAAATAACCCCAAGAATTGAACCAAGAATTTAAATTGGTAATTAATACAAAGTCTGTATAATGAAGCAACTTTTCCAGATTTCATAATCAGTCAGTTTTTCTGGTTGTATCAGCCAAGCTCGGTCGGTGACTGGGATGGGTCCTAGCGACCTATAGCCTGGGGCTCTTGCACACATCAATGTTTTCTGTCGCACTAGGTGAATAGCATGTTTTCCTCTTACATTTACAAATTGCAGAAGAGGTTGGTTTCACTTCTAAAACAATACAGATTCGGGCTCGGATTTTAATTTGGAACTTAAAGAAATTCTTGGGCTTGAAATCAGAAGGATTTAAGAGTTACCCACCAAATTACAAAACGAAGGTTTAACTTCTGACTTTCATACCATGAAACCTTTCAGCCTAAATCACTCTGGACCTGTGACGCTGTCTCCTGATTACGTTGCTGCCAAGTATGTGTTTGGATATATTTAGTTAGAAGAGAAATTTTTTCGAATTTATAATAAAATCCGTCATTGTTCTTCTACCAGTTTACCCTATGGTAGAAGCAACGACTTGCAACTAGAAGACAACCAAATTCCCTCGAACTCTGCCGTAACAATTAGAAGCCACGTCATGAACTGGGCACTGGAGCGCTCTGAATTTTACTAGTCCAAAAAACGAACGATTTGACACAAAACTAATCGGTACACAATGTCTTTTTAACAAAATTGCTTGTTATGATGAGCCTACTTTAGTGCATATTCTGAAGAAACCAAACCACCGAACAACCACTCGAATTAGTGTAATTAATTGAAAACTTAAAAGTCGTTATAGACCATATTAGCGTTAGTTAAAAAAAGAGAAATTTTCTCACCGCCGTACCACAGAGATATAGTGCATACACCACAGATCAAACATCCCACATGTTGACAGTGAATTGTGGCAGTCACTACAGGAGTGCTTCAAGGATCTGTGCTAGGACCACTGCTTTACACACTTTACGATAATGCCACTTTCATGCAACTACATTGCCAAGATTTTTAAAATCATCATGTTGATGTTTATGACAGTACTATTATAATCATACGAGCTATGAAAATCTTAACAATAACGTTCCATCTGATATTAAGAGAATGTACTCAATTTATCGTTTTATGAACGCGTTTAAGGAATATTTGCTTAATCTATAGTGCTTTATAAAAATGACTGATTTTTGGGAAGTCTTTCATGAATGATTACGAAATGTTTTAATTTAATTAAATGCGGCATGTATTTGAGTTCAGTTGTATCTACAATTTATGAATGAATAATAAATGCAATTAAATGAAATAGTCCCCAAGCTCAAATAAGTGTGCAATTACAACATAAATTTATTTCTCAATAATAGGTGAAGTGCAAACGACTCTTCAATGCAAAATGATATGGGTATATTTATGTTTGCGTATATATTTCAATATCACACTGAAGTACAATTATAAAATAGATTTCAAATTATTCTGGAGTCCATAATGTCGTAGGTATTTAAATAGACCTACTACGTGTATGCAAATTGAAATATCTCCGTTGAAATATATAAACGTACGTCCACATAGATCCCAGAGTTGTATAATATGTATTTGTGTTGAAATATAACATCCAAATACCTATCAAATGGAATTGCAGTCCCTGAAGTTCTATCTCAACTCCGCTCCCACTGGAGGGTGGCGGGTGGTGGGGGTAGGGGCGGGCGTAACGGCGGGGGGGTGGGGGGGGGGGGGGGCGGAGGGATGCCCTGGGGGCGCGATCAATGCAACACTAATTAACCGGCCGTTGAATTTTTGATCCACTAGTTGAAACAATGCGAATGTTTTCCTAGTAAACAATATTAAAGCTCTGTTAGTAATAGAATAATCTGCGGTGGTGAGCGACGCTGAAAGCAAACATTGCAATCTGTACAGACTACTGATTAACTTTAGCCTACCACGAGAGCCGAGTGGTGGAACTGTATAACTCTTCTGCTGACCTAGACTTGAAATATTGTATTTCAAAACTTTACTTCAAACAAGATTAATGCTGCCGCTTTGTTTAATTACCGTTTGGGATTATATTAATTTATATTTAAAATCTTTTTATGAAACGTAGTTTGCATTAGGCTTACATAATTTTATCCCTTCGATGTTATGTCAGTAAGCTAACATAACAGTGCGTATATAAAAGTATAAAACATGTGCATTTTGCCGTAGGCTATTCTTACTTTTATTTGCCGATATAAAGTTGGTAAGTATATTGGTTTCAAACAAGTACGTATATGATATATTTTAGTCTATGGCGATTTTAAAATGATTTTGAAATTTCCTTTGAAAATCTGCCACAGTTGTAATGAAAAAGCTCCACTTAGCGTATTGACGGAGAAGAGGGTCTAACGCTAATGCAGAAGGCGCACTTTGGCACTAAGCCCGCTCACAGTGTATATATATAGTCTATAAATCATTTTCCAATTCCATTCTGTAGAATATTCTTAGAATTGCCTCAAGTTCGTCCCACATCGGCCGTGTTTTATTTGTTGTACTAGTAGACTGACGCAATTCCATTCTGTAGAATATTCTTAGAATTGCCTCAAGTTCGTCCCACATCGGCCGTGTTTTATTTGTTGTACTAGTAGACTGACGCAATTCCATTCTGTAGAATATTCTTGCTAGAATTGCCTCAAGTTCGTCCCACATCGGCCGTGTTTTATTTGTTGTACTAGTAGACTGACGCAATTCCATTCTGTAGAATATTCTTAGAATTGCCTCAAGTTCGTCCCACATCGGCCGTGTTTTATTTGTTGTACTAGTAGACTGACGCAATTCCATTCTCTCAAGCTCTAACTCATGATAATTTCCTTCAAATAATACCTCTTTATCCGCAGCATATTATTTTAATCCCCTTTTAATTTCTAACGAAAGAAATCTAATCTCATTCTTTATCCAATCACTAATGAGGGAATGAAGACACTGATGTTAAACACAACAATAACACAATACTGTGCAGTGTGCATTGTTGCCTCTATTTACCATACTTCTTTATTAGATGCTACGCATTATATTATTGGATCGATTCTTCTTGTACAATGTAGGAATATTTGTTACTAATTTGAAATGAAATTATTAAATACGAAATTCAAATGAATACATTTAAAATGATGTGGCTCTTTTGTTTGGTGGGTATGGTGGGTATGGTGGGTATGTTTCTGGAGAAGGTTCTGGGTTCGATTCCCGGTTCTGGCTGGTTTTAAGTATTTAAATTGAGTTCTGTCTAACAAGGCCTACATACCACTTGTGTATTTATACATAAACGATGACTGGAGCCGGCATAGCAACGAGACACATAATAAATCGTATTTCACCTACTGAAAATCATTTCTTGGAGCTGACTGGGAATAGATAATTATTATATAAATTAATTATTTCATTTATAATTACTTGGTCTTTGGACTCCAAAATTGCCAATAAATATAAAAATAGCAATAATACAAGAAGCGGTTTGAGAGATATTTTAGATGTAGGCCAACACTTCAGTATTGTTCAAGAAGAATCTGTTTATTAATGTGTTATGAAATTATTTAGTCATTTTCCACGTTCCATTATTTTGCACGGTTAGGTCCTCTACTTAAAAAATCACAGCTAAGACGCTTACAGTATTATCGCGGTATGGGTTGTGGGTGTGGGGTGTGGGGTGGAGGCGGGGGGCGGGGGCGGGGGTGAAGAGGAGGATATAACACTGTGGCAATGAAGCCCCATCCAACGCTGTGGGAATTCTCCCAAGTATCAAACAAACAACAGCTTTTGAAAAAGAAAAATGCATTTTTGAAGATTAACACACATATTCTAATAAACATAGGTTGTATAGATACATGTGTGCGTCGGTAAATACAGATCGAACTATTAACTGAAGGCTGAATGACTATAATAATTTTTCGAAGGAATCCCTGTTATATAGGGCGTACACCAGCTTAACCCGATGTGCCCCTCGTCAGGTGACTAACTAGGTATATTAGGGTGTTTGGATAGTTGGGAAGGAATGTCCGAGGGCTGATAGTAGGACTCAGTCCCATCATTCGCCCTTACGACTGAGGAAAACCTCGGAAAAACCGCCAGTCAGATCTGCCGGTGGCCGGAATCAAACCGGCGACCTCCTGCATTAGAGTCTCGCGTCTTACCGCTGAGATACCTCTATCGGTATTGGGTATGCGATATGTGACGGACATATGTAAGGCCCCTTGACAGAAGTATGATGGCCTTAGAGCCTTGGTGGAGGTGCCGAGTATAGGCGGACACAATGCGATCTAGAGCCTTAGAGCCTTAGGCTAGAGGGTATTAGGGTCTTAGGTTAGAGTCAGACCAATGGTGCCTTAGTATTCTAACTCCGACCATGCAAACATGGACGTAGTCCAAGATACTTCTGACACAATGCGATCTAGAGCCTTAGAGCCTTAGTCTAGAGGGTATTAGGGTCTTAGGTTAGAGTCAGACCAATGGTGCCTTAGTATTCTAACTCCGACCATGCACACACGGACGTAGTCCAAGATACTTCTGACACAATGCGATCTAGAGCCTTAGAGCCTTAGTCTAGAGGGTATTAGGGTCTTAGGTTAGAGTCAGACCAATGGTGCCTTAGTATTCTAACTCCGACCATGCAAACATGGACGTAGTCCAAGATACTTCTGACACAATGCGATCTAGAGCCTTAGAGCCTTAGTCTAGAGGGTATTAGGGTCTTAGGTTAGAGTCAGACCATGGTGCCTTAGTATTCTAACTCCGACCATGCACACACGGACGTAGTCCAAGTAACTTCTGTTTCCATGTCCAGAAAGGCGCGCATACATCTCTAGAGTCCCTTCAAATTGAACCCGACTGTAGCTTAGTAGTTGGCTGATGGAAAATAATACGCTCCAGGGAGATGTAAGAATGTTTGATTTGTCCCGCGCCCCGACTGAGCTATACCGCAGTCGAGCTCCAGGCTAGCGGCAACCGGCAACCAGGCTACTACTTTAGCAGTTAATCATTTGTGTCTATACATTCTACAGAGCCCGCCTGAGGAGCGCGGGAAACAATGCCCGGGCAAACATACAGAATTAACGAGAACGAGCTAATTTAATATTACTATTCGTTTCCAATTGCTACTAAGCGGGTTTACACGTGAGTGAAAGGTTCTTTCACAAATGTATTGACAGCTGTATGCCTAGCGGACTCGAGACATTATAGATGTAATGTTCAGAGCGGAGGTTCGGTAGAACTGTTTATAGGTATAAGAGAAGCTGTGAACCTGGGCTTCGTTAGAGAACACATATAGATATCATGATTATGACATCAAATAGATACAATTATTATTAGTCCAACATAGGTTTGTGTACGTTTATTCTTTTCGCCTTCGAATGTATTGTTTGTTTTTCGTCCGTTTTTGTGAATAATGTATTGACTGAAATCAACATAAATGCGGTAGCCTTTATGTAAACTCATTTATTTTAAAGCGACAAAAATGGATAAGAAATGAATGCAAGGAAATACATTCAAGACACTCTCACGTTCATAATCGTTCAAAACGCTCATAGGTTGCCAAACTTTGACGGCTAATTTCTTAATTTAGCTGGTGGCTTTAATGGCATGTGAAACTGAGAGATTTTGAGTGTGTGAAGTCGCTAATCAGAACTCTTTGACCGAGAGATATAACACTTATTTTGTAAGATCTCTGCCTTCCCATGGAGAATATATTTGTACACAAGAAATTTTCGGAATATATCAAATAAAATAATATTGAAACAATGCACATAAATTATGTAGATTTATAAAACTTACAAGATTTGTCAATGTATTATTTGTTTGTTTGTTAATTGAAATGTTTTCGAAAAAAGGAACTTGGAAACTGACTACCTCAATGTTGCAGACGAATTCCCACTATGATGATCGTGCGCGAAAGGGTATTCAAGTATTTTACCGTGTGATTATTGTCAATGGAGGTGACGCTAATGCGCATTGACAAGTACAGTGAACAGTTGTTTGGAGCGACAACTATATATTCGTTCCTCCCTTACGACTGTAATTAGAGTTATTTGATGCGTAGTGATCAGCGCGACTGATCTTTGTCATCATGATTGCACCGAGGAAGATGCAACCATGTATGTCTGCTCTGATTGGGGAGGCGGGTTTGGTGTCCCCCCCACCGATAATCTCCGAGCTCAGGTGGACTTCGCTTTGCTATTGTATGTCGATTGTAGAACCTACCCTGCGGGAACTCCAGATTTCGTTTACTTAAAATTGATTTAAAATTGTCAAAATGTAAAAAAAAACAAAAAAAGTCATCCCCTCGAGAATTTAGTGTTAATTCATGTGATGCTTTCATTGTTCCAACCCAATAAATATTTACGATTTGCAAAGAAATTTATTTACCTTCTTTAACGTGTTATTACAACACACATTTCACAATTAAATAGTTTATTTGCAAAACGGAAATATTTATTGGAAAAGGGAATCATTTTTAAGAAAGAGCGTTAAATCTCTAAGAGGTGACATATTTTGTTGACAATGTCAAAGCATTTTAATGAAGTTTTACGGCAGGGTAGGTCGACGTACAACCATAATCGTCTCTAAGGAAGTGCGTCAGTATACGGATGTTTCAATGATCGTGCATCGTTCACAGAGAAGGAACTGATACAATAACAATCTGCTGGCATCCGTTACGAGTTTACTTTATCAAACGTATTGACTTTCTTATATTCAAATTCAAACAGAAAGTTTTACCGTCTAATAATAATCGGGAACTCTGTTGCGAGAAAGGGCAGGAGAACCTTTCACTGCTCTGAGAGGGGACCTAGCAATCAAACTGATACATATCTTTGTGATCTGATACGCTGGACTTTGTTGTCTTGGCACCATGAGGATCTAAACCGCATTACCTAGGTTAGACTAAAAAGTAGAAACATAATTATGTGATGGTATAAGTAAAGATACTTTGGCTAAACAACTACCGGTGGTGAAGTCCTATGGGAGAGTCGCTCGTACGGAAACCTATGCAGAAACTGGGGTGCCTGGAAATAACTGTGTTGAGTTCTAATATATTATTTTATGATTACGAATTCAATTCTTAATTGACAACATGTTTTATTTTAACATGTCTTTATTTTTTTTATTTTTATTTTTTTAAATAATTTTTTGTTTTGCAATTTATAATAACTAAATAATAATGTTTACTTTGAGTGCTGCGTATCGCATCACATCTGCCCGCGGGTGAGTCACCGAAGAACAGCCGAGGTATCAATGCTGGTTGATTCCGATGGTAATTACTTGTGAAAATAACATCACGACAATGTTTTGATAACTTAATTGCTATTTACATACTCCTAACATTGTCTACCATGTTTTTTTGGGGCTGCGTTGTTTACCAACAGTTATTGTGACTACAAAAATACGGCAGCTGTACAGTAGGACTGTAGGATAGCAGAAGCTACGTCGATTGCAAGTACATTTGTCTCCCCAGCTAATTTATTTCGTTTGAAATGACGAATAATAAGGGTCAAAGATTGAGCGAAGACCTTCGCTTTAGTCGGCTCAAAGCTCAAAAGAAAGTTCCCTACTCCATGCAGTGTCCTGCCATAGGCTCACCTCCTCGCCAATCAACTTGTCAAAAGAGGGTAGTCGCGGGGGAAGGGGCTAAACAAGGCTAATTTATATTACAAATCTTTTGCGACGCTCCGTGTTTTGAGTGAGTAAAGCGAATCGGCAAACGAGTGTGATCATTATGTCGCTAAATAACTGAGCTGGAGGATGATGGTAGCCATAGAAACAGAACCGTTTCATGCCGCTCACCCGTAAACATTGCTCAGTCACAATCACAGCACTGTGAGACATACTGCTGGCACAGGTAAGCCCTGGGAGACATACTGTGGGCACAGGTAAGCACTGTGGGACATATTATAGTTACAGGTAAGCACTGGGAGACATACTGCTGGCACAGGTAAGCCCTGGGAGACATACTGTGGGCACAGGTAAGCACTGTGGGCTGTGGGACATATTATAGTTACAGGTAAGCACTGGGAGACATACTGCTGGCACAGGTAAGCACTGAGAAACATACTGTGGGCACAGGTAAGCACTGTGGGACATATTATAGTTACAGGTAAGCACTGGGAGACATACTGTGGTAAGAACAGGGAGACATACTATAGGCACATGTTCCTTGTCAATATAGTGGCGTGCATGGTAATATAGTTGTGGATTGTAGTGGAAAACAAGACACCAATGAACAGGACTTGTAGATTACCAGCCTAACTGCTCGACGAATGACGACGTCTCTCTCTAGTCCCTATATACCTACCTACCGTATAGCGGGTTGCCTGGCTGCCTTTGTCTTCTCTCATATCACAATAAAACAATCATCCTAACACTGACAATTTTTCAAGTCTAGCTAACAGCTTGATATTGAATTCGAGAAGCCAGCAACTCTGACATCAAAGCCGGAGCTTGCATTCTCATTCTCATTTTGTTCTTGTTCGTCTTCTTTATCCCGATGCTCGCGTCGACTTGTTGTCCGCTCGGTTGTGATTTGAAGTGACATAACCATTGACTAAATTAATAAACCCCTGTGAAATGACTGCCCGTATGAAGGGGCTCCCTTGAGTCATGCGTGTGTTATACGTGTTACCATCAGGAACACATTGGAATGGTGGCCACTTCTCGATTTCAATCAATTTTGCATTGTATTTTCGATGCATGGATTTGAAATATAGCTCGCTCCTATTGGTTGTTAAAAGCGAATTTCTTTAATGCCTTTAGGTTGAAAGGCTTCAGCCGACTTTCTCGAATAAAGATGAAAGCGTCTGGCCCCCCCCCCCCCCTCCCCCCCCCCCCCCTCCAGCCCCCACCCAACACCCTCTCCTCTCGATACGGCATTATATATAGCCTGATGCTAAGAGAACCGTGTATATATTTCTGAGCCCACAATGTGCATCACAATAGGGGAACATTCAATCATCAGCATTCTAAAGAAAGTAAATTAAATAAAGGTTCGTGGATTCCCCATACTCCAAAGAAGACAAGAAATTCTATTTCACGAATAACATTCGAATATTTTACATTGAATACAAGTAAAGAGGCGAAGTCGTGATATCTGATATCTCTTTTGAAGTGACGGTGTCGGGGTGCTTCGAAAGATGGCATCTCCGTCAAACTCCAAACTAACATTTGTTTTTGGTTTTATGTGAGGAAACGCCCAAATGACAAACTAGAAAAAATGTTGTGTACAAAATTAATGCGAGTTTTGAAGTAAAACATATTTTAAACAAAACTTCGTTCGTCTACGCCTCAAACTAAAACTCAACTTTTAATATTTTGTAAAGTTAAAAAATGTGGGAATTATGCTATGTCTAAAATTTGGGAGAAATTTGTAAAAACTTGATAAACAAAATTACTTCCAACTAATTTGTAATCACGGAGAACGATATTTCTTGACAAACTTCCCATCGCCAGTAGTTTTGAGTTTCCTTCGCTTCAGCAAGCGTAGCCGTTGAGGGCTTTGTGACTACAGTATAACCATTAATATGTGATGATTATTGAGTTTCCTTCGCTTCAGCAAGCGTAGCCGTTGAGGGCTTTGTGACTACAGTATAACCATTAATATGTGATGATTATTGAGTTTCCTTCGCTTCAGCAAGCGTAGCCGTTGAGGGCTTTGTGACTACAGTATAACCATTAATATGTGATGATTATTGAGTTTCCTTCGCTTCAGCAAGCGTAGCCGTTGAGGGCTTTGTGACTACAGTATAACCATTAATATGTGATGATTATTGAGTTTCCTTCGCTTCAGCAAGCGTAGCCGTTGAGGGCTTTGTGACTACAGTATAACCATTAATATGTGATGATTATTGAGTTTCCTTCGCTTCAGCAAGCGTAGCCGTTGAGGGCTTTGTGACTACAGTATAACCATTAATATGTGATGATTATTGAGTTTCCTTCGCTTCAGCAAGCGTAGCCGTTGAGGGCTTTGTGACAAGAGTATCACCATTAATATGTGATGATTATTGAGTTTCCTAGATTTAAAAGCGGCCAAGTCCAATAATTGTAACAAAAACAAGTTAGGGCCGCATTTATGATAAGAACGAATTTCAAAATGTACAATATCCCGTAGTAACACCCAAACTTCAGTCTGAGCTTCAAAAGCGGCCACGTGCTGATTCTTTATTGTGGATATGCACAACCAGCCCAATCCATGTATGTTTGTCCGCGCATCTAACAGCAATCAACATATTATTATCCTCATGTCTCCAACATTTCACACAGTTTGCGTTGGATGGTTTATAGTTACTTAATTTTTTTTTTTTTTAGCATCGCTTTACTGCCTTGAAGGTCGGTATAGTTTAAATATAAAAATACACATATATTTGTTGTTATGCTAGGATCTATAAATTAAAAATTAAAAAAATCGGCCATGTCAAACGCATTTTATCGTATTGCGGGTAAAATTACAATAATAGTATGACGGCCCTGGCGATATGTGACTATGTGACAGATGGATAGCGTTAGACTAGTATAAGGGAGACGTCTTTGCGGGCACTGAACTACCCAACTCTTTGTCTTGATTATTGTTGCCTCCATGCAACTCCAAGAGCTGGAGGTGTCGTGTTTATGTTCCACTCCAGCGCTCTCACATCGCTGCTGCATGTTCGCAGTTCTCTCGGACGCGCACAGAAACTTAAAAGCTATTCTAGGTAAAGAATGTTTACGAGTACCTTACTGACCTCTTACACACAAGTGAAGGCTGCACAGAACGGACGTATGTTCGTGTTTAAATCAAAGTTACATGTGTACTTACCACATATAAGCTACGAACAATTTGTAACTGTAATTTAGTTTGGCGGATTTGAAGAAAATTAAAAAATGTAATTTCAGTTTTTTTTTTTTTATTGCGTTGCAACTTTTTTTTTTAAGGAGACACATTAGGAAGGAACTAATGTTCGTCCTTCGACGGCACCAATGAAACATTTCAGATAATAATGTGAAGTAGTAGTAATAGTGAAATAGTAATACTAATACATTTTAAGGTAGTGTTTTCTTTGTATATATATATATATATATATAATAGTAAACAACGTATATCCACCAGCTAACACTATATGGGCTGCGAGTTCAAGAGTTATTTCACCGAGTGTACCAATACCATTTAGCCTCATGGGACTCTTATTGTGATCGCATTTCACTGGTGTAACAATTTCATCGATACTTGTTCAATTTCACGTGTGCATTTTGCCTATACCAAGGTAGGATTGAAATGAATTTTGAGTGAATGTACTCTAGTTCTGTCCAAAATATGGCTACATAGATCACGTGTCTTTCACACGTATGCAAGGCTAGATGTTTTAATAACCTACTGAGTAGTTAGCCTAATTATACGTTTGTATGTTCAGTGGTAAAAATGCATGATTGTTATAATTAGATTGCTGTGCATGTTACAATGACAGTTTTCAGATTGGAAATATAATTTTGGTAATCCTAATCAACGAAATTTAACTAGTCTTACTCGTGTTTACTAAACGTAAACACGAGTAAGACTAGTTAAATTTCGTTGATTAGGATTACCAAAATTATATTTCCAATCTGAAAACTGTCATTGTAACATGCAGATACTGAGACAGCTCTGCCCATCATTCAGATCACAAGCGAACAAAGGGCGTTCTTCGGATAAAGTGTTGACCACGTCTGGGCCTATAATACCTATGCCTGTCGTACGTTGACACTATATGACCTTTATGGATCGTCAAGTGCGACCGTTATAAACAAGGATTGCTAAAGATAAATCATTTTCTAAAATATAATTGTTCTTGCATACTGATTCGGACGCAGAACCTATAGTTAATGTCGGTAGTAGGTTGCACAATAGTTTGATGTGGTCGATACTATGACCTGAATTACTTATCTGTCTGTGCTATGACTAGGACTGTACATTGAGGTGTGCACCAGCTTCTTTTCAGTTTTGAGGGGATGCTCTATAATCAAGTGCATCTTATCTGATTGTATATATACACTTTCTGATAGTGATAAACCTACCCCCAAATCTGCAGTGAAATTGCGACAACTTCAGTTTGTTGTGCGCGGTAAATCTCGGATTATATTTGCTCGTGGTTCAGGGTAGGGTATCTTGCTGTTGGAGACGTAGGCATTCAACAAATCATGATCTTTGTCTTTTATTTCAGATAATGAGGGACCTGAATTTCTTCGCATAAGCACTGGTCATACAACTGAGAGTCCCAGAATCAACTGTGCATGAGAATTATGTAAGTCTCTATGAAACTTCACGTAACTCTTGTTCATTTTTAGAACGTCATCATTTTTGAAATGTTTTTGAAATTATAGGGACCGTAATTCTTAATTTTAAAATCATTATTGCCCATGTAGTATCATTTATAGTGTTCTAAATATTATAGTTTTGGAAAAGAGGTTGGCAGAACACTCTTCAATTCAATTTCTGCAGTAGATAAGCAAACTGATACACTAGTCTTGTAGTTGTAGTGAGAGCTTACCTCTCGACATGTTCGTCTTTGAGGTCGACCTTGAGGGCCAGTTGTTCCCTCAAGACCACGTCTGGGTAGTGAGTCTTGTAGTTGTAATGAGAGCTTACCTCGACACGTTCTTCTTTGAGGTCGACCTTGAGGGCCAGTTGTTCCCTCAAGACCACGTCTGGGTAGTGAGTCTTGTAGTTGTAATGAGAGCTTACCTCGACACGTTCTTCTTTGAGGTCGACCTTGAGGGCCAGTTGTTCCCTCAAGACCACGTCTGGGTAGTGAGTCTTGTAGTTGTAATGAGAGCTTACCTCGACACGTTCTTCTTTGAGGTCGACCTTGAGGGCCAGTTGTTCCCTCAAGACCACGTCTGGGTAGTGAGTCTTGTAGTTGTAATGAGAGCTTACCTCGACACGTTCTTCTTTGAGGTCGACCTTGAGGGCCAGTTGTTCCCTCAAGACCACGTCTGGGTAGTGAGTCTTGTAGTTGTAATGAGAGCTTACCTCGACACGTTCTTCTTTGAGGTCGACCTTGAGGGCCAGTTGTTCCCTCAAGACCACGTCTGGGTAGTGAGTCTTATCGAATGTCGCCTCCAGCTGCTCCAACTGTTCCTCTGTGAAGATGGTGCGGTGCCGCCGTTTCCTCTTGGGGGCTGGATGGGAAGCGTGGCCAGTGGCGGACATCACAGCACTCATGTAGCCAGCCCCATACAGCTGGGGGTACGCCACTGGGGAACAAGTTAGACAACGTTACATGTTGTTTAGCGTTACTGATGTTAGAGATATTTGGAATTGACATTCCATATAATGCTGGAATTCAAAAGTGCACAGCTAAACGCCTTTGCTTAATTATTTACATTCTTTTCAAATTTAAGAGGGTAACAGGAAGGGCTCGCGATCCATTGTACGAGGTAACTAGCACTCTATTTCAATACCCAAGGTCTACATATATAGTCAAAATACAACAAATATAATCAACAAAATTAAAACAAAACAAAAAAGCCTCCATCCAGTCGATAAATCATGGTAAATTTACATAACTTATCCTGAATAATATGCTGTCTATCTTCAGTCAATGTGGTAATGACATCGACATCAAAAGACATGTTTAAAATCCATTACGTACAGATATTGCCATAGATTAAAACAGTGTCTAAAATAAATCACCAAATAATTTACATTTTCAGAAGACAATTAACAAATTCGCTAAACCAAACTTCTGACGGTCGTGATTTTTATCTGATTCCGCTGATTTAAGGATGACTCCGTGGCCTTCATCGGTATCTCCCACATGCACTGGTTGTCTCCGAGCTCCCCTAACCCCTGAGACTGCATCCATAATTAAACGCGTTTCTTCGGGCAGCTCTCCAGTGAACTGGCCTCGTTCTATCTCACCGGCTCCGACTGCCTGTCCGAGCAATAATCGACTGCTGTAGTATCAGGAGTTTTACGAATACAAACTAGGGGTGAACACGATTATCGGTATTATCGTTCGATTTTCGATACTCAACAAAATTTCGATCGATTATACAAATATTATAAAATGATTTCTGACACATCGGACATATAATAGGACATATAAACATATAGGACATATAAAATTAGGACATATAAACGCAATTATCTCCAACAACGTGGAGCAAACGCAATTCAATGAAGATACTCAGGTTCTCTTACAAATCGCTGCTATGTGTAAAATTACGTAATTTATAATGACAGACCGTCAAATTTCCGTAATTATCTCAACATCTGTGGATTGTCACGCAGATTTGTTTATATATACTTAAAACAGATGTAATTGAGATTAATTGGAAGGAATTAAATTGAATGAATATACTCAGGTTCTCTCACAAATCGATACTTTGTTTTAAAATTATGTAATTTTCGAACGACAGCCCCTGAAACTTACGTAATTATCTCAAAATATGTGGTATATCACGCAGGTATGTTCATATATGCTTAAAGTAGGTGCAGGGGCGCCGGGTTTTCCAAATTCCGAGGGGTGCTCAAAAGAAAAAAATACCAAGCACGAGGGGTTTGAGGTGCGGAACCCCCCAATAATAGCGCCGCAGACGAAAATTTTTTAACCCGTTTTAAACGTGTGTTTGGTGCGTTCTAGAAAAAAAGTGGCGTGAATGCAATGCCAAAACAATTAATTTAAAATATATATGTAATAATAATACATATAATGTAAAAAAAACTTATTTTTAAAACTTTGATTGTATCCAAGCTGAAAATAGAAACATAGCCGTAAAACAAATTTAGAAAACGTTTTTTGAAAATTGAGACGTTAAAACTTTGATAAATATATATATGTCTGATTAGTTTTGGAGGGATGCTGCGCACCCCTCCAAACAATCCGACGGGTGCTTCAGTCCCTGAGCACACACATAGTCGGCGCCCCTGAGTAGGTGTATTTGAGATTAATTATAATGAATCGAATTCAACAAATATACTCAGGTTCTCTTACAAATCGCTAATATGTGTGACATTATCATGGACAATTTATGATGGAGTGTTGATCAATTAAACATACCTACGTCTTCTAGCAATCAAGAGTTTACGTGTAAATGCGTTCTCCTCGAAGTGTAGTGTCTACTGTCTAGGTCATAGAAACGAAATTATCTCGAGCAAGGTGGAGTTTCCAGCAGTTTTTCTTATTCCTGCTAATAGAGGTCCTAATGACAATTAATGAGTGTTCACATCAATTAAACAAACAGACGTCTCCTAACAAATCAAGAGTTTATGAGTAAATACGTTCTTTTCAGAGTGTAGTCTCTAGAACATATAAACGCAATTTTCTTCGAACAAGGTGGAGTTTCTTGCAGTTTTCTTTATATATTCTGCTAATAGAGGAGTTAATGCCAACTAAGAAGGAGTGTTCAAGCTGATTAAAAATACCCACGTCTTCTACCAGATCAAGAGTTTACATATAATTGCGTTATCTTTGAAGTGTAAGTCATGTACATTTAAACGCAATTATCTCGAGCAAGGTGGAGTTTCTTGCAGTTTTGTTTATTCCTTCTAATAGAGACCCTAATGACAATTATGATGGAGTGTTCAGTTCAATTAAACATATACCGGATATTAAGGATTTTTTCCAACTACACAAACTAGATTGGAAATTTAAAAATATACCTAATCCGAATATGGTTGTGAACTAGCATAAATTAGTACTTTAAATTTAAGTATTATTTTTAGTTTTCTGACAAACACACACAGATACCGTAAGATGTTAGTAATAACATGTTGAAATGAAAACTCAAATTTTAAATCCTGGCTTTGGAAGCATTTATCAGCTGCACAAAACGAGATTTCCAACTGCACACTAATATAGGCCCTGGACTTCGGCATCCATAAAGTTGTTGTGGAACCATTTTTCCACGAATTGATATACGACATTCGATAAACCTCAAAGACTTTAGGACAGGGGATTTAGACTGGTTAGTTAGAAACAAGGCTCATCGTGTTTCTGTTTCTAAATGTAATTCGAAAGTAAAAATATGTTTCGCATTATTGAGCTGCGTGGAGGCTGGTGGCAACGGCGCCCAGGGATTAGGGTATCACGGGTGCCTCTCTATTCTATCCTAACACGGACAAAAGCGGATTTCGTTTGACGCATAAGCCCTCATCAAATGTAAAACACACATCACTGAAATTAGCGAAACCAGACAGACTGATAATTAGGACATACAGAAACCTAGTTTGTTGTATTTTTCAGCAATCAAACAATATAATGTAAATGAAAATCGCAATCATAGTTTGTTTCTAAAATATGTGTTGTGAACTGCTCGTTTGTTACACCACCCATGAGTATATGATATTGTAGTTCATGCTTCGATGGGCATGTCATCATTTTGAACAACACGTATATTAATTAGAAGTATGCATTCACATGGCAATAAAAATAGTCTTAAATTCATACATATAATAGATAATAGATTGAATACAAACAACTGAAAAGCAGGAATTGAAAACTGATGCGTATATTTTATTATCAGTTGGTTACAAAATGATTTAGGTGCATTCAAAAGTTGAAACACATTTCAAACGGTTTTAACGAAGCTCTTTTTTAGTAATGTATAGTTAATTAAAATGGAGCAGGTAAAATTGTAGTAGAAGAGCCTTCGTGATGTTTGGATATAGAACTGATTTTGTAGGGAGGGATCTCATTTGCAAATATAGAACTGCAATTATACGTTGTGTGAATAAATTATTAAACAAGTAAATTATGGTAAAGTAATTATTCATTGTGATATAGTTAATTAATTTTAATAATGTTGATTATAATGTAGTAATTATAGTAGCCCAACGAATTGTAAAACTAGTATGCTGGTATATGGATGGCATGCTCTCATATTCCTGTTACATAATGTCTAGTAGAGCTGTATAATTTGGAATAATTTAGTGTCCAAGCACAACAAAGTTGGATGAGGATTTTTTCAGTAACTTTATGTTCAATTTTGGACGACACTTTTTCATGTCACGCTAAAGCTTTTACTTAGAGGATTACGTACTTACTAAAGCAGGTAAGTCTTGACGTTCTTAAACTTGAATTCAACCAATTATATTCTATGGTTTGGAATGGCGTAATAATTGTGGTAACACATATGAAATCAACTATCTTTATCGTACTGGTACACTTGTTCATATTTGTACCAACTTCAATTTGTCATCCCGATTAGCAACGTTGTCAAAATATTTGACATAAAGCCATAAACAGCCACAGCTGTCACAAGTTTCTCAATAAACTAACCCGGCCATCTGATTGGTTGTTCACCAAACCCACATCTAAAACGTTCTCTGTGTGAATGTCTCAATGCATTTGCTATCGACATTACGACATTTTGGGATTTAACTCCCACCGTCTTCGCAGACTTTCAATACCTTAACTCCCAGGTTCTTATAGCAATGGCAGCTAGGATAGGATAAAACATGCAGACAGATAAAAATACCTCACAACATATTTTTAAATCCCGGAATTTTTCACGTGTAGAGTGATGTATTTGTTACTTGTTTGGAAGCGGAGGTGTCCCGCTTCAGTGCACGTCTAGCATCCTTGGGAGATGTTAAGTCTACCTCCTAGGGGATCGAAAGCTTTACGCGCCCTCCCTGAATCTACCTAAGCTTCTCTACCAAACAATTTTTAATGCCTCCTGTCAGAGTTTACAACTCAATGTACAGTCTGGAGAGTTTTAACGACTCAAGTTATGAGTCACAGCCACCTTAACTACGCGACACAAAGTCAAATGCCAAGAATCATAAAGAAATATTTATGTTATTGATTTATTTTTCATTGAGCCCAGGAGAAACAGCTGGAGTAAAATTATGAAGTACAAACAAAGTCCTTTTCGTTAAGATTAGGCCTGTTTTTAAATTAAAATTGATTTGTTTGGTAATTTGTGATTTTTATCTTGAATGTAAGTATATTTGGGCTAACTGTAAACACTGCTTGTCTATGCAGTTTAAGAATGATATCCGTTCATCTAGGTTGAGACCAATATGGCATCAGTTACGTCACACAGATACCCCGCGTGCACTTATCGCGCTAGACATAGCATGTTCATTCAACGGTGCTCGTTCTATAACAAGATTAGGAGTCTGTATCATCACCCATAGTCAAGCGGACGTCACAAATGAGTTGGCTTTGATTGCACCCTCTCTTCTAGTTCATAACAACAGGGGGGGGGGGGGGGGGTCATCTCTAAGCCGGGGCCGAGTCTTGTATTATAATTGCAATTATTGTCAAATCAAAAGAGGTGTTGTAACAGTGCTAATAATATAGCAACAATAATAACAATATTTGTATTGTAATATTTTTGTTCTGTGTCAATGTTCGTATTTATTGTTAAACAAAATTCGAACCCAAAATACCCCCAATATCTTTGCAAAGTTTTCAATATCAGGTTCGAAACAATTGTTTTTCAAACCGAAATCAAATAACAAAATATTTAGTTCAGTTTGCGATATCTTGAAAGCGTTAAAAAGCTATTTACAAAGCAGCAGTTTTCCACTCTCTCGCACAGTCACAGTGATCGACGTTCTTCTGACACGGACAGTCCAGTGTCAAAACGCTGCTCTCTTTTATATTTCCTTTTAATTTAGCCGGAAATACTAAGAATTCCATGGCAAGAATTGAGCGCGGAAAGTGAACGCTGCAGTCCAATGCAGGACACGCTTGTCTCGAACTGTAGAACAACGAGCGAGAAAGCTGATGTGCACTTCTACTTTCATTAATGGGGGGCGAATTTTTTTTCTTCTTAAATATCGACAAAATGCTTCTTTGCGTATTTAGGTCGGTGATAAGAAGATTAGAGTGAGGAGGGGGGGGGGGGGGGGGGGATTAACGTCTTCAACGCATTTCGCATCAAAACCTAGTGCACTCTTTTTGAAAAATTTGGATCCTTATTCCTTGTCGGGTGAAATTTCAACGGGATTGTCATTGATGTGTTTATGGCCGTGTACCCAACATATGGGGTTGGTTCCTTTGCAAACTACGATACAATGTAACGATACTACAAACTACGCAAACAAACGAAAGGACTCCGTTTGTAAGAGTACTCCCGCTGATGTCCACAGCAACCTTGTGAATGCTCGCGTCATAGATGAGTGAGTCGGAGCCAATCAGCGGGCGGCTTTTTCAAATACTGACATTTGGTTGGCCAATAACTCACTCTACTAAATGTCAGTATGCACAAGGTTGCTGTGGAACGACTTTAGGTTACCCCACTGCACTGCGCAAAAAAACGTACAACATTTTTAACTTGTAGCTTCATTACGAGATCTATATGTATATGCAGTCAGCAGAAGTACGAATTTCAAACTTATTATCTATTTAACAGATAATTTAGAGGATAAACTATTTAATTACTCTATCAAAGTAAAGCCAAATGTGTATATTTGGATTCTGTTTGTGATTATAGCCAACTCAATACGTATGTATACGATACGCAAATCTGTTTGAGGTTTGTAATCCGTATCCATACTGCACTAATACGATGGAGGGCGTTAAAACTAATAACAAAACAATAAGTTGTGATAATAATAATAATATAGTAAAAGTAACAATTGTAAAACATTACCATGTTCATGTATCCTCTATAATATATTGTCGAATATCATATGACAACGTATCAAATCCTTGTCCGCGGTTTGTAAACAAATATGATAATCAGCTGTGTGTGTTAATGCAACATTCACGTTTTAGTGAGATCAAGGGGATTTTGGTAATTAGAAATATGCATTTATATATGCATACCCTCCAAACTATAGAAATGGATTACTCATTTTTATAGTCTACCAGTACCAGTATAGTTTATAGTACCAGTAGGTAACCAGTTGTGCTTTCATACCACATTTACCACAATTTCCGTAAATTCCCGTCTACAAGCAATAATCTTTTCGATAAGCTATATAATATTTAAATAATACACTGATAAAAATCCTACAATATTTGCATGCGAGATATTTTCCTAATCTCATTCGATAGATTATTAGTAATCTGTATCTAGAGTAGAGTAGAGTAGGTTATTATGAACCATTTCAGTTTAATTCATATTTATGAATAAAGGTTAAAAAAAGGTTCTATAGTAATTTACAAAGTACATTGCTAACAAATGTTGAAATTACATCAACGATAACTTGAACCCGTCTTCACCTCTTGTGTTAAAAATGATTTGTAGACGTAATAAAATATTTCACATTCGGGGCCTGATGAAATAAGTTCCTCTTGTGGCCATTTCACAGCGATGTCGAGAACAGAAGAACTAAGAAACCGACGAACAGCATAACTGTTATAGAAGGGGGCGGTGATATTCTTTACCAAGGGGGGTTCGTAATGGTATTTCCCCGAGGTGCGGCCCGCGCACACTTGCTTTCAGTAATAGCCTCCTTCAAGCGGGCGAGCACATTTCGGCGTCGTTCTATTTACTATTTAGTAGCATTAATCTTTAACTAATCGTTATTTGCATTCATAATTTTGCTCTTGCATTTTTCCGTCTAGTAGTATTTTCAACGTGTTTTTGACAACACAGGAAAATGTGAACACAACACATCATCGTTCAAAATATATTATTCATCAGATGTTGTGTTCTGTATAATAACTCGTACAATATTCTTGTGATAACGGAAAAGGGGTCCCAAAAAGATTTACTTGCGGTTTTGTATGAGACGATATTTATATAGGTGGAAAGTTTTCTGTCTACGTGAAACTTTAATTTTCGTCTAAATATAGAGTGGAAAGAAGACTGTCATGCTTTGGTAGGCCCTGGCCGCATGAGCCACCGTGGACGGAAATATTCATAACTTAATAAATAACAATGAAAATTGAACGTTAAAGCACCTCATGTTAAACTCATCAACACAAGAAAACTAAACACAAAATAAAAACGAAGCAAGCGTTAATTTTACAAATATACACGAGAACGTGTTTATATGCTCAGCCTTTTGTTCGTGTATATTTTTAGGTCTTGTTTCGACTTTTATAAGGGCTGGAGGTTGCCTGTTTCACTGCTTCATGCATTAAGGCTCTTGTTTGACATCTCATGGTCATGTCAAATCCTTGTTAGACTGCCTATCAACCTATGATATGTGAACTCTGGAATATGTAATAGAATTGCATTTTATTAATATAGGGGTCTACGAGGCTTAATTGCAGGTAAATGTGCACCCCAATACAGGCGTAACATGTTTGGTGGTAACTTCTTCACACGGACATTTAGAAACTGGTATTTTTATTAACAGTTTAAAATCTAACACATAGTTTGGGATCATCGTTTTAAAACTGAGCCTGATCGTTACTGAAGCTAATGAATGGGCCACTTTCCAACTCTGCAAGTATATATATATATATTGTAACATCGCTCGAAACACAGAACATACTTTGCAATTTATTCTAAGCGGAAGATTTTTTCAACAAATTATTATTTTTAATAATGTTTCAATGCTTTACAAAGCGGGTAAACAAAAAATGTAAATTTTTATTAACTCCAGTGCTAGTTTTGCAATTCTATTTTAGAAACTGAATTACCACATTGGAATGCGATGTATGTAGCCTATACGTATAAGGTCGTGCATATAAGAGAGATTTGGATTTTATGCAAATTCTTTGTAGTTTATTTTTATTCACATATATCCAATCACTGCAATTAATGATTTTATTGAAGGTTACAAATAACAAAATTAATCAATTCTGTTTTGGATACCCCACATTTGTGTTAACGAGGCTTATAGGAGCAAATCAGTGACTGTTTTCAGCACAACTGTGGTGAGCTTCATCTATGAAGACACCTTATACAGGCATTATTCCACGGCAATAATAACCACATAATTGGTTTTAGCTCAATTTATTGGACCAGGAAGTAATTTCCAATTTGTTTACGCTTTCTGTTGGCTATGTGAGATATAGGATAGATACAAGTAACTCTTCGCCTTCATTCTATATAATGTGTCAGCTATGCTTAACCCCAGGTGCCTCATATTTCATACGGACATTAATTTACCAAAATAATAACCTCATCATTGTTTCAATTCATTGTATTGGGCCAGACATGTTTATCCAATTTGTTTACGCTGTTTGTTTATCGTTTATACAGAATAAACCGTCTAAGAGTCTTCGGAGACGCTGAACCTTATTGTGTCGTGTCTTTCACTTCGCATGGTAAACACATAATCTCACAGCGCGCTGTCGTTTTTTCATAATGCTCTCAGGAAAAGAACGTTTTAATCTTAAAAACAACTTCAATAAGCTTACGAATGAAAATAAACTTGATAATTAAAACTTTCTTAAGATGATGTTGTTGGTGACTTATTGCCATTGGACAACCATATTATTTAAAACAGTTTCTGGTTATAAATTCTATTGCAACTTTTTAAAGACAAGTAAAATTACTTTGCGTGCAGTGGGTCAATGGAGCACAGTGCATAATGAGCAATGCAAGACTACATGAAGGCATTTCGAATGGTTTATCTAGTGGAACTAGTAAAATCCGTTTATTTAATATATTGGTTCACAGATTTACTTCGAAATCCAGATATTTCGATTCGTAGGTCACTGTTAGTCACTGTTAATGACTATTCCCTAATGGATGCAATATTTGAAATTTTTAATCCAGTTTTTAGTTCTTATGAGACTAAATGTTGGAATTAGTAACCATATTTTTTTTTTAATATTATGTATCGTTCTTAAAATATTTCTAAAACCCTTTGATTTAGCGCGGTTTAAAATAAAAAAATTGTGTCGTGTCTTTCACTTCGCATGGTAAACACATAATCTCACAGCGCGCTGTCGTTTTTTCATAATGCTCTCAGGAAAAGAACGTTTTAATCTTAAAAACAACTTCAATAAGCTTACGAATGAAAATAAACTTGATAATTAAAACTTTCTTAAGATGATGTTGTTGGTGACTTATTGCCATTGGACAACCATATTATTTAAAACAGTTTCTGGTTATAAATTCTATTGCAACTTTTTAAAGACAAGTAAAATTACTTTGCGTGCAGTGGGTCAATGGAGCACAGTGCATAATGAGCAATGCAAGACTACATGAAGGCATTTCGAATGGTTTATCTAGTGGAACTAGTAAAATCCGTTTATTTAATATATTGGTTCACAGATTTACTTCGAAATCCAGATATTTCGATTCGTAGGTCACTGTGAATCGTGTTCGTCGCATGAATCTATGTAGTTTTCATGCATTTACTGGACTGTCATGCTGAAACCGGGGCTTGGTAAAGGTTCAGTTATTTTAAACCGCGCTAAATCAAAGGGTTTTAGAAATATTTTAAGAACGATACATAATATTAAAAAAAAAATATGGTTACTAATTCCAACATTTAGTCTCATAAGAACTAAAAACTGGATTAAAAATTTCAAATATTGCATCCATTAGGGAATAGTCATTAACAACCAATTAATTATTTTATTTGGTTTAAAAAATAACAACGGTAGCCTAAGAATTAAAAATGTGAACCTTTTTAATCTGCTGTTTGATTCTTACGAAGCACGAATGTTGGTTATAGATATAAAACAACTTTTTCAATATTGTTTAGTGGTCTCTAGGTATTACTAATACTCGTTCATTTGGCGTGGTTTTAATATGAGACTAGTTTTCAACAATGTGTGTCTAATTATTTTGTTTGACAGAGAATATGGTCACTTCTAGTGAGGCGTATTACAAGGAACCGTTCAGTTCGCGACTTTTTTCAAATAGACAATAAATGCCACTTTTGGTTTCAGTCTTGATGTCTCGGAAATGTCTACTTGTTGTGAGTGAGATCCAACAAGCAAACCTTCGCCTGCAGGAAATGTCGCTTTAATGCGTTTTATAATGTTAGCGACAGAACAGATGACGCAATGGAAGGTACGTGTGGTATTGTGGTGTGCATAGTATATTATAGTATGTACTGAGGTGTGTAGGGTAGCAATAAATTATACTTCGTACTCGTATTATATGTAATGCGGTGTGCAGGGTATAGTAATTGTAATATGTACTGTATAGTGTGCAGATAATATGTGCAGGGTATAGTAATTGTAATATGTACTGTATAGTGTGCAGATAATATGTGCAGGGTATAGTAATTGTAATATGTACTGTATAGTGTGCAGATAATATGTGCAGGGTATAGTAATTGTAATATGTACTGTATAGTGTGCAGATAATATGTGCAGAGTATAGTAATTGTAATATGTACTGTATAGTGTGCAGATAATATGTGCAGGGTATAGTAATTGTAATATGTACTGTATAGTGTGCAGATAATATGTGCAGGGTATAGTAATTGTAATATGTACTGTATAGTGTGCAGATAATATGTGCAGGATATAGTAATTGTAATATGTACTGTATAGTGTGCAGATAATATGTGCAGGGTATAGTAATTGTAATATGTACTGTATAGTGTGCAGATAATATGTGCAGGGTATAGTAATTGTAATATGTACTGTATAGTGTGCAGATAATATGTGCAGGGTATAGTAATTGTAATATGTACTGTATAGTGTGCAGATAATATGTGCAGGATATAGTAATTGTAATATGTACTGTATAGTGTGCAGATAATATGTGCAGGGTATAGTAATTATAATATGTACTGTATAGTGTGCAGATAATATGTGCAGAGTATAGTAATTGTAATATGTACTGTATAGTGTGCAGATAATATGTGCAGGATATAGTAATTGTAATATGTACTGTATAGTGTGCAGATAATATGTGCAGGGTATAGTAATTATAATATGTACTGTATAGTGTGCAGATAATATGTGCAGGGTATAGTAATTGTAATATGTACTGTATAGTGTGCAGATAATATGTGCAGGGTATAGTAATTGTAATATGTACTGTATAGTGTGCAGATAATATGTGCAGGGTATAGTAATTATAATATGTACTGTATAGTGTGCAGATAATATGTGCAGGGTATAGTAATTGTAATATGTACTGTATAGTGTGCAGATAATATGTGCAGGGTATAGTAATTATAATATGTACTGTATAGTGTGCAGATAATATGTGCAGGGTATAGTAATTATAATATGTACTGTATAGTGTGCAGATAAAGTGTGCAGGGTATAGTAATTGTAATATGTACTGTATAGTGTGCAGATAATATGTGCAGGGTATAGTAATTATAATATGTACTGTATAGTGTGCAGATAATATGTGCAGGGTATAGTAATTGTAATATGTACTGTATAGTGTGCAGATAATATGTGCAGGGTATAGTAATTATAATATGTACTGTATAGTGTGCAGATAATATGTGCAGGGTATAGTAATTGTAATATGTACTGTATAGTGTGCAGATAATATGTGCAGGGTATAGTAATTATAATATGTACTGTATAGTGTGCAGATAATATGTGCAGGGTATAGTAATTGTAATATGTACTGTATAGTGTGCAGATAATATGTGCAGGGTATAGTAATTGTAATATGTACTGTATAGTGTGCAGATAATATGTGCAGGGTGTAGTAATTGTAATATGTACTGTATAGTGTGCAGATAATATGTGCAGGGTATAGTAATTGTAATATGTACTGTATAGTGTGCAGATAATATGTGCAGGGTATAGTAATTGTAATATGTACTGTATAGTGTGCAGATAATATGTGCAGGGTATAGTAATTATAATATGTACTGTATAGTGTGCAGATAATATGTGCAGGATATAGTAATTGTAATATGTACTGTATAGTGTGCAGATAATATGTGCAGGGTATAGTAATTATAATATGTACTGTATAGTGTGCAGATAATATGTGCAGGGTATAGTAATTGTAATATGTACTGTATAGTGTGCAGATAATATGTGCAGGGTATAGTAATTATAATATGTACTGTATAGTGTGCAGATAATATTTGCAGGGTATAGTAATTGTAATATGTACTGTATAGTGTGCAGATAATATGTGCAGGGTATAGTAATTGTAATATGTACTGTATAGTGTGCAGATAATATGTGCAGGGTGTAGTAATTGTAATATGTACTGTATAGTGTGCAGATAATATGTGCAGGGTATAGTAATTGTAATATGTACTGTATAGTGTGCAGATAATATGTGCAGGGTATAGTAATTGTAATATGTACTGTATAGTGTGCAGATAATATGTGCAGGGTATAGTAATTATAATATGTACTGTATAGTGTGCAGATAATATGTGCAGGGTAAAGTAATTGTAATATGTACTGTATAGTGTGCAGATAATATGTGCAGGGTATAGTAATTGTAATATGTACTGTATAGTGTGCAGATAATATGTGCAGAGTATAGTAATTGTAATATGTACTGTATAGTGTGCAGATAATATGTGCAGGGTATAGTAATAGTAATATGTACTGTATAGTGTGCAGATAATATGTGCAGGGTATAGTAATTGTAATATGTACTGTATAGTGTGCAGATAATATGTGCAGGGTGTAGTAATTGTAATATGTACTGTATAGTGTGCAGATAATATGTGCAGGGTATAGTCATTGTAATATGTACTGTATAGTGTGCAGATAATATGTGCAGAGTATAGTAATTGTAATATGTACTGTATAGTGTGCAGATAATATGTGCAGGGTATAGTAATAGTAATATGTACTGTATAGTGTGCAGATAATATGTGCAGGGTATAGTAATTGTAATATGTACTGTATAGTGTGCAGATAATATGTGCAGGGTATAGTAATTATAATATGTACTGTATAGTGTGCAGATAATATGTGCAGGGTATAGTAATTATAATATGTACTGTATAGTGTGCAGATAATATGTGCAGGGTATAGTAATTATAATATGTACTGTATAGTGTGCAGATAATATGTGCAGGGTATAGTAATTATAATATGTACTGTATAGTGTGCAGATAATATGTGCAGGGTATAGTAATTATAATATGTACTGTATAGTGTGCAGATAATATGTGCAGGGTATAGTAATTGTAATATGTACTGTATAGTGTGCAGATAATATGTGCAGGGTATAGTAATTATAATATGTACTGTATAGTGTGCAGATAATATGTGCAGGGTATAGTAATTGTAATATGTACTGCATAGTGTATAGGGAACTTTTTCGTAGCTGAAATTAATAAACGAATCAAATTTAAAATACACTCCATATACAAACAAATCTAGATCGAGTATTTAAACAATATTGTTGTTTTATATTATTGATTTCTGCACTGTGATTATTTTGTGTAGTAATTCGTTTATATACGGCTTAGTCTTAGTTCACACTGAACTTCGTTATATGCGGCAATTAGGCAATCACGGCTTAACTAAGTAGTATTCAGTGCACAGGTGTATGTTTCCATGCACGTACAATATGTACTCGACACTTACTCGGAATATCACGCAACTAGCAGACAGTTAGGTAGTTACATTTGTATAAAAACACAGCACACATTATTTATAGGCAATTCTTATCGAGTTTGCCATGATTGGGACAATTCTTTATTCATAATGATAATGTAATTATGCATAAGAAAACTCATAATACATACTTATATTATAGGCCTATTTATGGGTAGATCTTCAGACTGAAAGGATTAAGATCCGATTTCAAACTCAGCATGCAGTGATTGGGTTGGTTTTCGGCTTCACAGATGTAGGCCTACGCGTGCTCAGATCCCTGAATGATTGAATGACATTTGACTGGAACGTCGGAATTCAGGTGCTTTGAGCACCACAATGCCACCACTAAAGCGCAAACGCGCGTAAACTGAGCTTGAAGGTCGCGAAAGCATGGTGAAGCCCGCGGTCAAAGGATTTCGTATCCAGTTTACTTATATCGATATTTTAGCCGATTAACAATTTACCAGATTAGGTAGAATAAATTAATTTTGCATAACGATTGCTTCAAATCGCTCACATCTATTGCTATTTGAAGAATGTCATAGTTCTGCCTTTGTGGGTGCACTGTGTAGATGGATGCAGTTTGCACAAACAATTAGTAAAAATCGTTCAGATTGGCAATTCAAGAAACACAAGGACAATTTGTTCAGTAGTGTATATAGTGGGGCCGGAACGGCAAAACATTAAAAACAATTTTAATGGTTTTAGAAGCAATTAAATGTTCTTGTGCATTACAATAACTTTTCTAAACTCTATCTTAAAAACAGTCTCCAGTGCAAAAATGCGAGCATATCAGGGTTCATGCCGGCAAGTGCGGGTTGAGCAACGTACCATGAAGCAGGTCCGGCGGTGGCGGGAACGCCGCGAGGTGAGCGAGGCTGAAGGGGTGGACGTGAAGCGGGTGTCGTACGGAGCCCGCGGCTAAACCGTGCTGACTGATGGCCGTCGGTCGAGGAGCCAGGATGCTGTCAATAGTGAACAGAGAACTACAGGACGCCGGAGACGACGAGCTGGAAGCGGATGTGGTCTGCACTGAGCTAGGGGTCGAAGAAGGGTCCCCGTAGCACGGGCCAAGCAGCATACTGCCCGCGGTACCTACGTCTTCATTGGTTCCGTAAAAAACACTTCATTACACACTTTTTAAAAACGATCTCTTGGCACAGATGTCCGAAAACGAATTTTCTTGTAAACGATTTTTTTGAACACTCGTATTAACTTGTCACTTGAACGTACTCGTCACTAGACGCCAGTTTCCATCGACTTGAACCACCTTAACGTTTACCATCACTGACGGTAGTGGCTGTGAAGAGCACATGTCTGACTCTAGAGGAGGGTGGTGTGTGATTGGTCACGAGAGAAGGGGCGGGGCGCGGCGTCCCCTCCATATGGCTGGAATCTCTATGGCAAGATTGAACGCCTCCAACGCTGTTTCATACTCAAACGCCATCAGCTCTCTGCCCTCGATAGACGCAAGCATGTTACCCATGCACGCACTACCACTCGTCTGGACTGGACGTTATAAGGGGCATTGCTTAGCGTAGGCCTACGTTGCAGCCTCAACTGGGATAAGTTTAACCTGTTTGGTGACTTGTATACTTTGAATTTGCACAACAGTACTGTACATGTATGTGAGCATGAACATACATGGGGGCAAGTGCCCCCCTTGCTTACCCCCCCCCCCCTGATGACGCCTATGACTGTTGGCTTTAACACTATTTAATCCTTCCATCTCTAATCCATCCATTCAAATCTTACTTATGCTTGTACTCTACCTACATATAAATTATTTGTGTAGTAATACATACACAAACGAATAAATAAATACATAAATTCATTCATTTATTCATTATTCATTCATTCATTTCATTCATTCATTTCATTCATTCATTCATTCATTCATTCATTCATTCATTCATTCATTCATTCATTCATTCATTCATTCATTCATTCATTCATTCATTCATTCATTCATTCATTCATTCATTCATTCATTCATTTCATTCATTCGTTCATTCATTCATTCATTCATTCATTCATTCATTCATTCATTCGTTGATCATAGTTTACTTAAAAATTAACGATTGCGTAATTTACAGTGAACTCTTCAAAAGCACGTGTTTGGGTTTATTAGTAAGATCATGAGGTGGTTATTATGTGTTTTAAAGTGTTCAACAATCTTCTTGATAGGTCATGCGACGCTATACTTGATTACTCCAGTGTAGTAATATTATATGTATATAATACACACACGAGTATACTGAGAGTAAATATAATTATAAATAAGAGAACTCACGGAGTAAACAAATATATTAAAATGATTTTACTGCACGTGAAATACTATTATTGCTATTATTCAACGCAATTTTACCACTTATACGAATATTGACAAGGACAATGATATACCATTGTTATTGGATGGTTCCATCAAGGTTCATCGAGACGATGTACAGTCCACTGAAGCAACGAGGTTTAGAGCGTGGACTGCCGCATGTACTTTTGATTGATTAGACAAGTTTTGTTGTATATTTTTTTGTAAAAACAAGTACGCACTACAAATTCTCTAAGTAATATGTTGATCGAAACAAGATTTTGTCTCGATTTGATCTTTCTTAGTTCCTGAAACCTATTTCTGAGGTTATTATTCATCAAAACATCATTTGAAATTTACATAACCTCATTTACTATGGACCATGGGAATGTATACTTTTTTCACTTTTATGTATTATCACTTATATTTACACGAATTCTATTAAAAAAAAAATAACAAACAATTGCCAGTCGTACACACACTCACGGTAGCTAGTTGTAATTAAACACGCATATTACGCTTATATTTCATAACGATCAAGGACACTTGTCATAAGTTTACAATTTGATGCCAATTTTTTACAAACGTTTATGACAACAAACTTTTAACTAATCTGTGACGCTGTAGAATTGTGGAACTCGAGTGCGACCAATTTATTTTGAAACCCCCCTCCCTCAGTATACAGCAATGTTTGCAGATGGGAATAATGTCACCCGCGGCCTATTTACCGTCATATTGGTGCATGTTGCCAAGCCTATTCTTACGGCCTACGAGGGTTCAAAAGTGTTGAAATTGAAACATATCTAAAAAATAAACGCCAGTTTCGACCGAATTTATATTGATTAAAATAGTAATAAATTAATGAAAGTTGAACAATTCTTATAAGATGAGAAACAGTGTGTATTGAAGGTGCACCCTTACAAATCCGACAAGAATGATACCGTATATAAAGTATATTGCATGGAGTACAACAAGCAATTTATTTGAAATCAGAGATGTGTGTTTTCAAATGAAAATAGTTTTTTATGTACAATTTAGCAAAGTCGATTTGAATTGTTGGTAGGTGTGTATATTATGTATATCGCTTTAACATTAGCTATACCACGTTTGAGTTCGATAGCTTATGTGTAAACATTTAGAACATTTTCAACATCTTACGGCGTAGTCTATGTTGTCTTTAAATTTTAAACGTGTTCGTTAATTTTAACCCGCATTAAATAAAATAGCAAGTCCTGTGGCCAGCAGCTACTAATCTACGCCGGTAAATGCGCGCACGACGCGTTCATTATTGTATACGGTTTCACGTGCTACACATAATCCTCGGCTTAGTTTGTGAACAGACCAAAAGTAATTAACCTCTTCCCGTGCTATTCTAGCTGAAAAGAGACGTGATAATCTTGTTCAACTATTAGTTCGACCTTGCCGTAGGCTGACGGGACTCTTTGCTAAGGGTTTGTTGACGCTAGTTCCCAGATCCCCCTCTGCTCTCCAAGCTATGCAGCTGGATGGACATGTCATCTAAACGCCTAAGCAGCTGAGTAATTGATCCGGATCCGGTCAGGCTGTCTGTACGCCCCGCCCCCCACCAATAGCAGCCTCCCCTCAACACTGTTCGTTCTCCCCATTGGTTGCAGCGACTACATACCTCATTACCTTACAATTGAGTCTTCCGTCAACCACGCCATAAGGCATTTTATGAGACTGCCGTAGGGATGTGTTTTGTTTTTACCCGACGACTCTATAACGACTGTGTTTACTACATTTCATTTAACGTGGTTCTGGAGAGAAGAATTACATTTGTTTTAAATATGCGTGATGGAAACAAAGCCGAATGTTATTGTTAGAGGATTAAAAAATGAGGTGTCTTGATTTTTAAAACTGAAAATAAAAATATAATAAGTTTACTAATGATTAAACATTTTTTAAAAATATTTTAACATCTTAGAAAATGACCAAAATGTGTATTTTCGTGTCATCTGCTTTGTTATTGTTCCAACAATAGAACAATAGGAATCTGTGAAAACCACTCGCTTTGCATCAAACAAATCTAAGCAGAAAGCAACGTTCCAGTTTGCACACTATCCCTCGTACACAGAATTTTCATTATTACTGTGCGATTTTTCAAAATCAAGAGACACCTTTTTGAATCCGATAGTAATTCAAATGTGACTGCATGTAGAAAAGTAGAAACAACATGTTTTTGGGATTGGTCTAGCTGTTCTAATTGGCCTAGTTGGTCTGGTATTGCGTTATATTAATATAGTTTGAGTTTTGCACAGTTCATATAAGCACACATTCCAAAATATAAGTATAGGTTACTTGTCGGTATCTTTGTTTGTAAAATTCTTTGTATCCCTAAATATAGGAGTATTTATTTATTTACCATGTGGACGAAGTATAGCATTTTGTACAATTATGCATAACCATGTAAAAAATACTTCACTACGCATAAAATCTTTTAATTAACAGTACAGAAGAAGCCGCAAGGAAATTGCGTTGTCGGGCTTGAATTGTTGAGAGTTGATCCCCGGTAGTTTTAGAATTATGTATTAATTATTGATAAATTACTGATAACAACTGTTGAAAGAAATGATTAGGCCCCTATCGTACGTGTTTGAATTAGAAAGATTTGCTAGCGCATTATGCAGGAGCTCAATATGATCCAGAAACATACTTATAAAGGGGGGGGGGGCAATGGGATGGGGCGATCGCCCCCCCCCCCCCCCCCCTGGGATTATTTAAAGCAAACATTATTACCTAAACCACGAACGAACGGCGCTCACTCGATGTAGTACAGTACATGTGCAAACATACCGGGAAATTTCGCGGCGAACCACAGATTCCTGGAGTTCTTTCACACATTCGTGAATGTAGCCTAATCTTCCGCTGAGTTGAGTGCACAAGACACATTAGTCACGCCCACTGTCTTAGGTAACCAACCGAAGGTCGAAAATGATCCCTAATGGACTTGTTTCAATTAGATTGTAGGAATTATAGCGAAGTAGTCATGTAAGTTGTATGGGTTGAGGTGGAGCGGAAGGGCCGTGTCGTTGAGACACACTGCTGTCCCCATATCATGTTCATGTAAGTTGTATGGGTTGAGGTGGAGCGGAAGGGCCGTGTCGTTGAGACACACTGCTGTCCCCATATCATGTTCATGTAAGTTGTATGGGTTGAGGTGGAGCGGAAGGGCCGTGTCGTTGAGACACACTGCTGTCCCCATATCATGTTCATGTAAGTTGTATGGGTTGAGGTGGAGCGGAAGGGCCGTGTCGTTGAGACACACTGCTGTCCCCATATCATGTTCATGTAAGTTGTATGGGTTGAGGTGGAGCGGAAGGGCTGTGTCGTTGAGACACACTGCTGTCCCCATATCATGTTCATGTAAGTTGTATGGGTTGAGGTGGAGCGGAAGGGCCGTGTCGTTGAGACACACTGCTGTCCCCATATCATGTTCATGTAAGTTGTATGGGTTGAGGTGGAGCGGAAGGGCCGTGTCGTTGAGACACACTGCTGTCCCCATATCATGTTCATGTAAGTTGTATGGGTTGAGGTGGAGCGGAAGGGCCGTGTCGTTGAGACACACTGCTGTCCCCATATCATGTGTAAATATTGATAAGATTACGGATAATGTAATACTAGCTAAGCCTTCCATAAAATAACTTGATTCTTCTTATGTGATCTAATGTGTGTGAGGGGGTGGGGGGATTGAGAGGGTGGTAATTGATGTATAGACTATATACCTGTCAACCGTCTCAACTGAAATTAATAATAATCATTTCCATTTTATTTATAGTCCAAAACGTCTCATAACAGAACATGTAAACGATAAGGTTTTTTGCTATTTACCAAATTCTGAATAACCTGAAATGCATTTTAGTAGACTCGGTTAGACTTGAACTCGCAACTCAAATTTCAAAATGAGTTTGAAATCAAAGTTCTCTCGAAGAATTTGTATTGAAATAAATAAAATTAAGTAAATATACTCAGGTTCTCTAACAAATCGATACTTTGTTTGAAATTACGTATAACTTCCGAATGACAGCTCCTGAAACTTCCGTAATTATCTCAAAATCTGTGGTATGTCACGCAGGTTTGTTTATATATACTTCAAACAGATGTAATTGAGATTAATTGGAAGGAATCCATTTAAATTAATATACTTAGCTTCTTACATTTTAAAAAATGTATCTGAACTGAACAATTAGTAATACATGTGATGCAATTCCAAATTCATCTAAAAAAAAATCGTGGTAATCCGTCTGGTCGGGGTCCTCGAGGATTATGGTCAGTAGCTGAAGCCCTGAAGCCTTCGAGGGAGGTCCAGGGCCACCGGCCACACTTGTTTGCACAGGACACCACAATACGCCAAGTCAAATTACTGACGCTTGAATCAAACTATTTAAAGAAAAAATCAATAGGGATTTGTGCATGCTTTGTGTGCGCCCCTGCTTTTGACGGAGACCGCTTATGCTTATCCGAAGGAGTACACTCACTTCAAGGGGATTAAGGAAATCATACGCACCAGAGAAATTAAGTTTTGAAAAAATTAATATTTCCTTTCTGCTGCACTCGAAGGTGCACAAAAAGTGTTTACTTCTTAGCTCAGCAATGAGGTTTCCGTGCCTCAGTATATAATATAATATAGTGTTAGGTAGTTCAGTATATGGATGAGCGGGCACAACTCGAACAAAATGCAATTCTTCCCTTTCGGATACTTTTATTTCTTCGTATGCATCCTCCATTTTAATACATGTGAAGAAATGAATAGAATAAACCTCAACGCAAGTGTTTGATATTCACAGCCATGAATGAAGAGAGACATAACAATAACATGTACCATCCAACACTCCATGGAAACAAAACAATACA